>LKNJ01001792.1:35645-78145 GCA_002120245.1 Maccullochella peelii | reverse complement strand
TGGGGTTTCTTTAGCTCTGCTATTTCAGTGATTTAAAAGGATTATTTTAGCAATACAGAGCCAGAGTTCCTTGCTCTTTTTTAGCCTTGGCCAGTGATGTGCATTTTCTCAGAGGGTTTCTTTCTCTCTTCTTTTCAAAATCTAAAACAAATGAACTTTTCTCAAATTTTTTATCTTATATTCTCAGACAACTGACAACTAGCTCCTATACTAAACTGCTTAGCCATCTTAGCCACAGAAGCTAGTCAAAGGCCTAGTGGGAGCTAGTTGTTGAATCCTAACCTATTTAACAAAATCATCAGTCTTCTATCTTTGTCAAATCAAAGTGTTTCATTATCTGATTGCCTGTTTTTACTGTGCAGTATGGCAACACAAGATACTCATTTAGTTTTTTCTTTGATCCAAGCTGTAGTGAATACGCCAAATTGTTTGTAGCTCTACTCTAGGATGGACCAGGATAACAAAAAGCCTCCAGGGAGCATGCACACTCATAAGATAGAGGCCATTATTTGGAGGTTGGGTGTCGAGCTCAAGGGCATCTCAGCAGTACACACTGAAGGACAGGAGAGAGTGTGTCATCAGTCTGCTTCTGTGCTTCTCTTGTATTTTTATGTGATTCAGAGGTGTTCTGGTATTCAGAGCCTGTCCTGCGTCCCATCGCTCCGATTGATCGGATGTGTGTCTCAATCTCGAGACACACAAATACATATTCAAACTTGGAAAAGCATTCACACACTCATGTTGTAGCACGGAGTGAAGAACAAACAATACACACACATTTTTTGAGTATAAAAGGCCTGCAGACTAGTCTCTCTTAGGGGGAAACAAATCGACCGCCCTGATTCATAATGTTTGATTCATAAGACTCTAAAAATATTATATTTCTTCTGATGGCTGTGTCTTTGTTAACCCTTATTTAGCAAGGACACAGCTCAAAATGGGATGTGCACTGCTCTGGGTAAGAATTGATTTTTTCCCCTCCCTTTTAAACCTCATGTTAAACAGATTAGGTTGGCTGAATATATTATTCTATATCTATTCGGCATCTCTACTGTAGATACAAATGTCTTCATCATGCATGGGACCAGCCATTGGTGACGCATTAAACTTTGTGTATCAGCATGTGTAGTTATTGAACAATTCATATCAGGACATTTTCTTTATGAGGAAAGTTTTCACTGGGCACATATATGACGTTTTTACCACTGCACCTTTACATTCCAACCCTACTCTTCACACCTTAGTCTTCTACTATTGGTGCTGAACAGCTTCTCTGGGACAGATAGGGCTTACCCCAAGGTATGCTCACCCTTTGAGCATACCTTGCTCAAAGGGTGACCTTCACTGCTAGCATTTCCCCAGGACTTTGGCATTTGAATTATAAACCCTCCTGAAACCAAGAGAAATTGCAGACAAAGAGGATCCAGGCAAGGATTGTCAATCTGTAACACTTTACTGTAAGTCCCCCTATTTGGCATTTATAAGCAGTATATAAACATTAAATGAATGGTTAATAAACCATTATAATGTAGATGTAAGAAGTGTTTAGCCCCTCCTGTGGGCACAACATAAGTGGAGGCTGGGGTACAAACAGATAATGAATGACAATCTAGTAAAACACAGTGTAATAATATAAATTATATCTTCATAGGAGAAGTTATAACTGCTGACAGATACTGCACATTAATAAACACTTAAAAATGGCCTTATAGCTGCGTTTCTCATCCAATATGAAATGAGATGTGACAAAGGAAGCAGATGGAGCAGATTGTTCAGGGAGTCTGAATCTAACAATGGAAGTCTTTTTCTGTTTCAAATAAACTGGCAACGTATGAACAAGACGCAGCTGTGCCTTCATAATGTCTTTTTAAGAGGACTTTATATGTACCTCAAGATGTAATGTGTAATGTGGCTGTGTGTGTGTGTGTGTGTGTGTGTGTGTGTGCATAGTGTAACAGAGACACAAAGACCCACATGTGCACAGACACAAAAATAAGAATCCTTTTGAAGAATGAATAATGCAGTCTATGTGCTAATACAGCAGATCAGCTTAGTGTCTGTCCCCGACAGTAACACACACACCGTCTCCCTCACTCTCACTCTTAAATGTTCTTGGACACACACGCACGCATTTTTTTATTTTTTGTGAGACACCACTTTCACAAGGATTAGTGCTTAACATATGCTTAAAGCAATATTTCCGTTTACTGGAACATTCTCACTTTAAACCATGGAGAATTACAATATGCAGTATTTACAATATGTCTTTGTTTTTTTATTAGTATGTTCTTATTTTAAGTGGAAATAAGAAACCTTTCATTATTAACGATTCAAATTGTTTTGTTTGTTTTTAAACAGATATGGAGTGAATGGAAGGCACACGGCTTGACACTGAGGACACTTTACCGGTATCTGTTGCAATAAAGAGTTTTAGCATCACACCTCTGAAGTCTTGCTTCTAATTCTGTAGTGTCATCATCAACTGTTGTTTAGGTAAAAATAAATGTATTTTTTATTGGGTTAGGGTTATTAATGTTTGCATCACATCGCTGGATTTTATTGAGGGATCTAATGTTTGAAGGTTGTTCAGAAGGTTAAGAGCTTTACAGAGTGTTAGTTTGATTTCAGTAAGCTGCATTCATGGTCTTTATGCTGTTGGGAATTACTTTGATTAACAGTTTAGTGACCATGGACAGTTGCATTTGGATTCAGTGCACAGAACTGTGTGTCTCATGTTGTCTAAAGACTGACACTGAATCAATGAAGACATTCCGTATGACATGATATAGAATCTATAAACTATTGGTTTAATCACAGGGTCTGATGGCCGGAAAAGGTTTGGACTGTATTGGTGCCAAAAGTGAACACATTTTGAAAATACAAACCCACTGAGTTGACCTGGGACATTTTAAGGCAATTAAAGGCAGTGAATGTATGTAAAGCACCAAAAACACATACACTGTCTTCCGCTGTGCCATCTTGGATTTAACGTGAGAACAGCGGATTTCAAAAGTTAGTTTTAAAGTTGAATCCATCATCTAGTAACCTCTACAGCAATAACCATGTCATGCTGCAAATGTCCCTCAAAACAACGTGCTTCAGCTACTAAAAATGGGCACTCCAAAAGCAGGATTTCAACATCGCAACAAAGCCATAACAACAGCCACAATGAAACTAAGCTGAAAGAGTGACAAGACATCAAAAGCAAATTCAAAAGAGGAATGCGCAAGAAAGTATAAGGCACTCTGTGGGTGGTTGTCAGTCGCAGCATGTGAATGAGAGAATGTCGGAGCAAAAAACATGTAGAATAATGTTAAAAGAGAGGAAGGGGAGCAGAATGAAAGGACAGAGGACTGAGGACAGGGACATGACAGGCATTCAGAAACGGAGCAATGAAATAATATGCCGACATGGAAACTCAATGGGACAAGAACAATTCATAGAAGAGAGAAAAATAAAAAAAGAATTATAAGATGTTCTCAGAAAAGAGAACACACAAAACAGAAGAGACTGTCTTATAAAGAAATGTAAGTACAAGTGGAGGCAGTTTTATCTGATCTGAGTTGAGTAATCCTCCATTCAAGTTCTCCCTTCTTAAAAGTGTGATTACATGATATTGAGGCATCCCTGGATTTTAGTTCCCCTGCACGTGAGGGGAAATGTGTTTTTTGGAAAAAATATTTGACACAAAATTGGAGGAAATAAACTGTCTTTTTATGATCTGTTATTACAAAGACCGCTATCGTTTTCATTGATGTCCTTAACTCGAGCTCGTACATTTTTTCCCATCAACACTACAAGTCAACAAGAGCTAACCATAAAGATGTAAGAAACATAGTTCCATAAGGTAACAACATATCCATGCCACTACAGTGATCATGTGATACATCTTTATTTGGGAAAAAAGCCTTTTTTCTCTGTTTACTGTACTTTACGAATGAGCTGCCTTATTCGTACAATTTAGTAGAAGGTTTCCATCCGTGCTGCAATGAAATGGCAAAGGGCAACTCTTCACTTAACTGCTAAACTGGTAGCTTTTACTAGCAGAACTAGCCACTTTGCAGCACCATGTGAGCTGTGTAATTGCTCTTAGCATGGTGGAAACAAGCCCCTTGACAAGCGAAAGCCTCCTTTACACTGTGCGGCATTATGATGAAAAGATGCTGTTCTGGTTCAAGATGTTCAGCTCGTAGGTTTTTGTCAGAGAGCAGCAAGAAGGTGTGAATGGGCCCAAAGGGAAAAAAGCACAGGAAGAGGCAGAGCAACAGGAGGAAAGAGAGGTAATCTCTGTGCCAAATTTCTACAGCTACTTTTAAAGTTTGTATCGAGATTATCTAGGACATTTACATTTTTACATTTTCTTCAGGTGAAAAGGTTAGTTAAAATAAGATTAAGGCAAAATTAAGTAATTTTAGGAAGATATATTTTACTAGTTTTGAGCATCATTTTTATCAGTTCTAATTTAACTTTATTATTATTTATTAATTATAATAAATAAATAATATTATTAATTAACAGTTTACTCACAAATATAATTTCAGTGATTCAGCTGAACAGTTTTCTGATGGCCTTTACACACACTTATGTAAACCACTTAATTTAAATTGAAAATAGTGCACACTGAAATTGCATTGGACAATTAAATTGTTCATTGCATTGCCGAAGTACCTCCTAGTCTAACTTTTATCCTATAACTATTGTGCTTATTCATGCACAACATATTTGCAACAGTAATTGGTGATTTTATTGGGCAGCTCAGATATACTCTTCTTAATGATACTTCAAAATGTATTAAGATAAACTTAATTTGGACTTGTATAGAAAACAATGCAATTGCTCATTTGATGATGCCCCATGGAGCCCATTGTAAAGCTGTGCCTCCTGCATTGTTGCCACATCCTTGTGTCTTTACAAGGGGCCTGGTAAAATAGTATCATAACTAACAGAATAGACAGAGACAGACCAAGGCTGGGGGAAAATTATCCTTTACCATGACATCAATGATTTGGTTAGATATAAACTTCCTTAAAATGAAAATCACTCACAACAGGAATCTACTGCTGCTATTTCAAGTTGTTTCTGATGGCTTTAACGGACACCTTAGAGTGGAGGAGGTGGGTAAAGTGGCCAGTGAACTGGACGTAATTAGACCAGTTATCGTTGTCCAGAAGGGAAACGTCTCACAGGTCTAAACCCACTCTACTGAAAAAGGCCAGATCACAGGAGATGAAGGTTGATGTTGGAAGAATGCTGCAGTTTCCAGATGTGGTCCATACCTTTGCTGGCCCCTGAAAGACTGGAATCATCGGTCCGAGACCCCTCAGTCGACTGAGATTCTTCAAGTCGAGGAGTCGGTTTTTGTTTTTTTGTCAGCCAGTGTGCAGTGTACTTCTGGGGAATCTGTGATTTGGCAGCTATACCGTCTGGTGACATCTGCTCCTAACTAAAGGCTACAGTTACCTCATCGACAGAAAGAGCAGCACAGACTCGTGACATTATTTGCTTTTCAACACAATGTGCTTTTTTTGGTTATTTTATACCGCTCTACCTGCAAAAACGGCGCTCTGAACGGTTTGATTGTGGCAGTGTTTGATGCAGAAAGGAAGCACTCTCTAACTGCATCCAAACTGCTTGGCTCGGCAGAATGGTGAAGCAGTGGTGTCAGCCAAGTCAGTATATACCCAGCAGGTGGATTAAAAATCTATCTTTATGGAGCAATGCATTAGCCAACACTCACATTACCATCCTTCACATAAAGATCTACTTTATAAAAAATGGGCAAGATGGGGAAAGGAAAGAAGGTGCTGGGATGTAGTATATAACCCTCAGGTGAATTAAGTCTTTATAGAGTGCGGCATATTAGCCAGCATTCACATTAGCATCTGCCTTCTATAAAGAAGAGAGAAGGAAAGGAAATGTTAGGGGAGGAAAAGCCACAGAAAAGATACTAAAGGAAGATTTATGTGCAGCGGGTGAATTAAAAGTCCATCTTTATAGGGTAACATATTAGCCAACACTTACATTATCATTCCTCACATAAAAATAATTTATAAGGATGAGAGGAGAGGTGGGAGGAGAAGAAGTGAGGAGAGGAGATTATAGGAGGATGCAGTTGCACTTTGAAGAGGTAATGCTAAAGTTAAAAGCTGATATTTATCGAGACAAGGTTCAGAGCCAATATTCACATTCTATGTTTAGGGAATATTGAGTTTAAGGTAATATTTTCAATGAAGGATAGGAAAGAAGGGGATACAGAGGAACAGGGAGGAGTAGAGAAAGATGAAGGAGAGGAAAAGGGGAAAGAGACAGGCCTTTTCCGGAAAACAGTGTAGCTAACGTAAGGGAGAAAAATTAGCAGGGATGAATTGAGGAGAAAGAGGCTCATTTGAAATCAGACACTGACAGGGAGCACAAAACCATGGAGGTGACACACACACACACACACACACACACACACACACACACACACACACACACACACACACACACACACACACACAACACTGGAGGAGTAAGGAAACGACTGGTCCACTGAGTGTCGTTTATGGAAAAAAAGAGGAGGGTATAGAGAGAAATTATCCAAATGAAAACAGGGTGATGAACTGTTCGAAAGCCTTGAAAAGTAAAGAAGGAGTGATTCCAAGAAAGATGGAGGGATTAGAGCAAGTGAAAGGGAGGAGAAGAGGCAGAGGGGGGAGCATGATGAAATCAGTCATTATCAAGGCCGTGTCCTCGCTGCACCTCCAGCAAAATGGAGTTCATTTTAGCTCGCCTCCTCGATCTACTCTTCACACCGCTCTCACAAATGTGCCACGCTAGAGGAGGCACATGGCTAAAAATCGTTGTTGGATTCCCTGGAGGCACCGCAGCGCCGGTTATGGGTGAAATGGCCTGAATCCTATTTTGAGCGACGGCCGCCTGGCAGCCGGCTGCAGCATCCACTACAACAGCGGAACAACAATGGAGTGCGGAGCTGGTGGAGGAAGTGAGAGGAAAAGCACTTTTTGTGCGATTTCCATGTAATGGAGAAGTCACAGGAGTCGTAGAGTTAGACTCGCTAGGGCTTCATTTGTGTCAGATCCTTCCAGAATATCATCCTGAGGACACTTCTTCTGTCATCATCATGATCAAAATTATAAATTGCTTAACTTGGCATAGTAGCCTGTACGGCTGCCTCCTAAAAGGCAATGATTCATTCAAGTCATAGAAACCCTGAGTCGACTCGCCTTTTGTCAGTCGAATCACTGCACTTTTTGTTTTTGTTGTTGCTGCATCATTGTTCACAGAGCAATGCAGGAGCAACAGCATGGCAGGCTGTAAACTTTACAAGTCTCAAAATGACCTGACCACAAAACTAACAGTGGCAGAAGTAGAGACAGGTAACGGAAACAGAGGGCAGCATGACTCGTGTCTATTCCGGGACTAAAAGCCGGCCCAACTCACTTTGGTGATCAACAGGGTGGCTAGAGGTTGTGCAGACAGTGATATTTCAGTTTTTCTGTTTGAAACATCTATTAAAGACTGTTTTTACTGTCTTTTCATTTATGTGGAATCTGGGTATAAAAGAAAGTTTGACTAACTTTAAGAATTAATAAGGCTTTCTCCAAGTGCCTTGTAGTTCTTTTCATTTCTGCTCTAGTTCCCACAAATTTGCCGATTAGCATTGTCATTATTGTTAGCAGTTTTGTTCATCAGCACTGCCATAACTGTTAGTGGGATAGTCAATCTGTGTTGCCATAACCGTTTGCAATAAAGTACAACAACTTTGGCCTAATTGTTAACAATAATTCCCATAGTGATGTACTGATGCTGCTTAAAGCCGTTATATTTTAGTTGACACTTTACTGCAAAAGAACAGTTAGCGGTTTAATGCCTTGCTTAAAGACTGTTGGACAATAACAATATCTATTTATGGAGAAATTAGCTGCTGCAGGCATCAAATCTGATCAAAACGTATCAGCTAGATGATGCCTTTGTAATCAGCACTTAAGCCTCAATGTTTTATCTGTAAAGAGGAGGCCCAGGAGCACATAGACTGGTCTGAATTTAATGGGGCAGGGGAGACAAAAATAAAGTGAAAGGAATAAAGTGAAACCACTGGCTGCCTGGAAGATAAGAAATCCATCTCCAAATCTATAGTTTGCTCTGATGAACAGTCAGCACTAACACAAAATGCGCACCATTACATGGATGACAGCATGGGTAACAGCCACTATGGTCCGTTAATTCTGAGAAACACGGGCACAAATGATAAAATTTGGCACGCAATTAACAATTCCAATAACCCGGACAGTTGTTTACAATAATTACACCGAGGTATGAAAATAAATCCCATATTAAAATGAATTATGTTTGAAAATGCCACAAGTAGCTGCTTTGTTGAGGCCTGAGCAGGGCTGTAGTAGCTAACAGGAACAGAAAGGTGAACACAGAAGGTGTGGAGACAAACACACACACCAACACTGCCAGTAGCCAGCAGGCTTTTGAACATCTGTCATACCTGCCTGCTCCAATCCCATCACACTCAGACACACACACACACACAAAGCACCCTGTGAATGGTTGTGACAGCTCAACACAGCGCCACTAGCCCAGAAACACATGTTCCTTTATACTACACTTTACACACACAAACAGTGACCGCCACCTCTGTCCCACTTCACTTCACATCAACCATCTCTCTGTCTTTCCCTCGCTCTCTTTGTCCCAGTTCGATCACTTTCTTCTCCACCACTCTCCTCTCCTTTCTTCCTCCTCTTCTACACATCTATATTCTCCCTCATCCTCCTCGTCTCCTCCCTGCTGCATATTTTTCTCTTCTTTTCCCAGCCTTGTTTTTTATTCCTTATTTATTCATTCTCCACATCTATCCATCCATCCATCCATCCATCTACCTCTTTAAGCCTGCTGAAAACTGGTGGCTACTTCTGCATGCACTGCAAGTAAACGCACACAAAATGTTCTGTGATTTGAGAAGTTTTGTCTGAGCAAATTGTTTGAAAAGAGAGACAGAGACAGAGACAGAGAGTGGTTACAAGAGTGTATGTCGTCAACCAGAAAACTGTTTGTGAAAGCAAAATAGGAGGACATCAGGTGGGCATGGCGGGGAGTCTGTGTGTCTGTGTGTGTGTGTGCGGAAAAGACAAAGATAGCATTGCTCTTCATTTTTGTGTACCTATTTACTACAACTGTCAGAGAGGATGAGAGTAAAAGGTGAGGCAGTAAGGAAGAGACAAACTGATGATATTCTATACTTTTTTTTTTTTTTTTACTGCCAACTAAGTCTGTGAAAAGACCAAAGTCAAAAATGAATTGATCCTACTAACAAGCATTTTCTGCGTAGTCAGAGCCTGCTTATTCCTCCACTGTTGTCCAAAAACTATTAAAGTTTATATTTAAGTCAAAAACACTCCCTGGATCAAACAATGTGTATTAATCCGCAGCTGAAAATAGTCTCCAACAAACGCATCATTTACTCCCGCTTGAGAAGCACTTGCTAAAAACTGCAGTGGTCAGATGTTTTGAGAAATCACTGAGCCTTTCAATCAATATACTTGTGAACAAAAAAAAAGGATAAATATAAAAAAATATTGAATTATGCCTTATCCTTTAAGATGGAAGAGAAAGATAGATAGTGAGACGGTTTAGAGGAATAGATTAGGGAAGAAAAGTGAGAGGGAGGGAAAGTGAGGAAGAAGAGCGAGAGAGTGTGTTAGTGTTACTGTTAACACATAATTTTAACCTGCTGATTACCGCGTGTGAAACATTCTGGGGGCGGACAGAAGATACCATGAATACATTGACACACACAATTAAGTAAAAACACAGCCTCAATATGCACAAAATCACACACACACACACACATCCACCAACACACCAAATTGCCTTTCTAATAAAATTAAAGCTGACATAACTTACTTGACTTTACATACTACAGGCAAGATAAAGTCATCGTCAATAACAACAAAATACAATGGGGAAGCAGCACTATGCAAATGCTCTCTCTCTCTCTTCCTCTCGCCACTGTGAATCAAAGGTTAGATGCAGATTGAGCAAAAGCTCTTTTCAGACCAGCCCCATCACACTTTCACCAACCTCTCCTCACTCTCTTCTTCTCATCCTCCCTTTGTCTTACTCCCTCCATCACTACTCCTCTCAGCAAAAAAGAGAACTGACAAAGGCTTTTGTCTCTTTTCTTCACATCAGCTAAGCTGTGAGAGTGAGAATGACAGAAATAAATTAAAAAAGGTAAAGACAGGAAAAGGGGGGGGAAATGGAGAGATGGGGAAACAGACAGAAGAGGGGAAAAAGATAATGTGTTCAAAAGGGAAATATGAAAGTAAAGAACAAGAGACACATAAAGGAAAAAGGGATAGAGAAGAGGAGGAGACAAGGAGGAAGTGAGCAAAGGAGCAACAGAGTGAGGAAGAGGAGAGAAAAAGAAAGGTGGGGAAAAGGAGAGAAAGAAGTAGAGAGAGGAATAGAGGGGGAGAAAGGAAGAAAGGAGGAGTAGGGGGAAGATCTGATGGGCTGTTACTTTATTAAATGAACTGCCACTCTTTGTGTCCTTACACCCCCCGCTGGGATCCTCATTATCGTCCATGATTGCCCCCACCTAACCTCCTCCATCTTCTCCTCCTCCTCCTCCTCACCTCCTCCAACCCCCGCACTACACCTGTCCTTCATCTGTGGGGCACCGTCTTAAAATCCCAATTATCATCATCTTTGATTTCTGCTCTCGTTCCCAAGTAGAAGTAATCGGAAACTTTTTTTTTCTCCCTTTTCTCTTGTTGGTCTTGTTGCTCCTCTGCCTTCTAGCCTCTCTGTCTCCAAATCAGATCACTCAGACCTAACTGACCATGCTCAAACCATAGTTTAGTTACCTTTGCTACAATTGCCCAATAGAGTGCTGCAGGAATGAGTCCTAAAACCTGGAAATGAGTTAGTATTTTTGCACTTCCTGTTTCCATCGTCTCAAACTCAATGGGTTCCTTGAATGGGTTTTTGGTTAGAGTCCTGAAGGTCTGTGGTTAACACAAGCTTAAGAGATTTTCACGTTTTGTTCTATGAGATAAAATACGTCAGTAAATACCCCACTCGTGAGTTTTGAAGCTTTTACGTGTCTTAAAAAAGGCGGTTGCTAACAAGTGGCCAAATGAGTCGGGGACATTAAAGGTCGTCACGCCAAACACAGAAACTCATCTACTCACTCGTCCGCCTCTACAGCCTCGTTGGGTTTATACTGCAAACTGTTCTAACTCAGACTTTCCCAAAGGCTTCTGTGGAAGAGGGAAGCACGCGAAATCAGATTACAAGTTGGAAGCTAAGTGGTGGTGACGTTGAATTAATTTGACCATGGTGTAGTTCGTTTATAGCCTAACTTTTTACTTCAGCCAATTGCATTCACGCTTCAAAAATCCTAAAAGTGGTGTTCATCTGTGAAGATTATCTTGAACAAAAAGTGTATCATCAACCTTTGTTTGCCACAGAGCTTATTTCCTGCAATAATCCACAATCCAATGGAAAAATCCCATTGGCTTTTTGTCGAGGGAACCAGGGCAAAGGGAACTTCCTGGTTGGACTACAAAAATATGTCATCCCTGCAGCGCTCTATATCAACATATTTGATAAGTGAGTTAAGTATTCAGTTCATACTTTGAGTATAAAACATGAGGACACAGCAACTGTTTCTAGTCAGCATCTAGCATGACCACTCTGGACCACTATGGAGTCATCCTCAACAACAAAAGCAAGGCAAAAACGAACCGAGCAACTACCGAGAAAAAAAAAAAAGGTAAAGGAAAGAAGCAATCTTAAGATGAAATCTAAAAACTGAAGTCAAACCAAAAAGAAAGGAAAAGGAGAAAGAAAGAGAAAGCTTGAAGACTAAAGAATAAAAGAGGCGGCACTCACCTGCACATTTAGTCCTGGTGACCAGCGGCGGCCCCGGTGGCCCCGTTCCTCCCTCCCCAGGTCTGGACAGCAGGACCTTGATCTCGTACTCCACATCTGGGTCCAGATGCCACAGTTTATAGGTGGGGGAGTCCACCACGTGGGTCTCCGCCCAGTTCCCTGAAGTGGTGCGGTACTCCACTTCCTTCAGGATGATCGGCCCGTCGCCGATGATGCTGTTGGCGTTGGGCTTGATCCAAAGGTAGGTGGCGCCAACTGCGAGAAGCTCAGGCGGAGCAATGGGAGTGGGTGGAGCTGTGCAAAGGGAACATAGGTGGTTAGTTGAGTTTTCTTTTTTTTGTAGGGTAACAAAATCAGAGAATATTCTATTAAAAAAGTCAATAAAACATGTTGTTCCTGTTCATCATTATGCAGTTCAGTCTTAGAGCGAATCAGACAACAAATACATCACCTTGTCTTGTCTGTAACTGTACCCCCACCTGAGCTTATCACTGTTCAATTAGAATACATTACAGAACTCATCTTCCCCCGAAAACTATATTAAAGTCCAATCAGAGGTGCCTACGTGCGTAGTACTCAAACAAACGGATGGGTGTTGTAGAACAACCCCCCCCACACACACACACACACACCTTGGGGTGCTCACTGTAATTTTCAAAAATAACAAACACAATTTGAAATGCATAATTTCATTATGTGGTGTTTTATGTACCACCTGCTGTTCAAGATATTTCCAGACCTCGGTTTATTTCCCCAATAGAAAAATCCATAAACATGATGAAAGAAAGTTAGGAGTCCAATATTTTCAAGCTTTTTTTAAAAGGTCTCACACTCAACATCAATCTACAGTCTGTTATGACTGTATCAACACCCAATTTTACTGCAGTCAAATGTGTGTTGTTATACCCTTGGACCCTCATAGACCTTTGGAATTAGTTGTAACTGTAACTGTGTAAAGGAATCAACTGTCAATGTGATCTGGGAAGCTTATTCTGCCACCACAGCCACAGGCTGTGTGTGACCACTCTACTTAACAGTTACTATGTGATGTAAATGTAAAGTGGAAGGAGAGACAGTTTAACTTTTTATTGAAAACAGCTGCCACAAAAAGCTGAAAAAGGAGACATTTTACAGAGTGAATTCTCTACCTGTAGCACTAATCCATCACGTTGTTGACATGTCGCTGACAGCTACTTTCCACTAGACTTTCACATTATGCTACTTTAAAATAATGGCCTCTGTCAAGCCTAAAAGCATAGAATGTTTTATTACTCCCTTCTGTTTTTTTCAAAACCAAATTCAGACGGCAGCTTCTTTTTAAATTGAGATACCCCACATACACATGAATAGTGAGGCCTCCTTTAAATGATACACAAAATGGTAAAAGAAGCACATAATGAAAGAAGTAATGTCAACTAAAACGAGAACACCCTCTATGCCTCACAAGTACTACATGATGAGGCAATTTATACTTTCTTTAGGAGGAACTGGTTAAGTAGCTCAGCTACTGGAGCGTGTCATCTAATCAACCCTAAAACCACAAGCCAACACTGATAGTCTCCACTGTCTGTGTATCAGAGGGTGGATGTGAGGCTTTGTACTGTTTTCAGAATACAGGCAGTATATATAAAGGCTGTCTAATGACAATTAAGTCAGCTGACAAAGAGGAACATCTGCAGAAAGTTAAACTAAACAATGTATACATTTGGATCCACCATAAGCATTGCTTGCTCTCCACTGATGGTGGTAAGGTCAGGTGGTAAAATATACCCCTGCAGCCCACGCAAGACTTTCTGAAACTCTTTATTCTCTCTAGAGGAATGTGAGGCAGACTTGGTGGTGGTAACTAATGAAAGCTGAAGCTGAAACACAGGAACAGGAACAGATGGAAACTATGGACTATGAAAATAACCGTGGACAGCTCCCGCATTTCTGATCTGGTCCCAGGATCAGCACCTTGGCCAGCGGTCGTGACACACTTTTTGAGCAGATTGATATAGAAGATCTGCCTGAAAACACATGAGGATGCTATCTAGAGTGGACTGACTTCATGATAATCTTGAACCTTTATGACAGTTTAACATAATCTTATTTTAGATCAATAACGTTTTGTGAGTTGCTTGCATATTGAGGACCGTCGCTTCTGAAAATCTTTACATTTTAATGCAGCTGGTCAAATTGACATTTTTTTTTAAATTAAATTCACTGTGACACAGCATCATCTCTATTTTCACACATTCCAGTGCCCAGCAAACCAGTGGTATTATTATACTCAGGCAAAAGAGCCTGCATGGTGTTTTGAAAATTAACTCCTCACTCCATACAGCAAGCTCGTCAAACAACTGCAACTGAAAGTCATTTTAAGATTAAAGTCTGGGTTTCTTGGTATAAATCTTTTTTTTTTCCCTCTATGGCAGGTGCTTTGTCAGTTGACAGTTACGTTATGCTAGCTAAGAATAATGGCCCCTCTCCTCCCGCTGTCTAAAAGCAAAGTCCTGATCTCACTCTGCAAGTTTTTACTTTCCTCAAGGCCCCATTAGAATATGTATGGTGGCTGCGGGAATGATGAATCAACTGTCAGTCACCCCACACTCATCCATCTCAACTATATGGAGGCTGTGAGTGGGTGTGTCTCTATGTCTGTGTGTGCATTTCGTGAGTGCAGGACAGTGAAAGACAATAAGCATCTCCATGTTTGTGTGACAGAAAGTTCGTGTGCATTGCATGCAGTTAAATGCAAAATGCAGTTGTGTTCCCTATCTTAACATTCATGAACCTTCTTGTGACGAACCTACCAATGATTTCCTTCAAACATAAGAAAGAAAGAACATTTCAAGAAATACAGAGAACAAGAAAATAAATTATCCTCATCATCCTGAAATAGAGAGAGCAATTTTGTCAATGAAGGCTTCATTTGTACTTTAATGCGCTGTTTCTTTATCATTTTGTGTGTCACATTTTCTAAATGGTTTCATCTCTGTCGCAATAAAAGAGCACGATTTTAAGGGTGATTCACTGGAAGCAGGCAAGATGGTCTCATCCTGTTGCAATTTTCTTCACTTGTTTAGAAGAAGGGTAGTTTTAATAAACATGGAGAAGATGTGTTTCACATGTAGATGTGCTTCTCAAATTCAAAAATCTGAAGCACATCAACATCATTTGTAAACTAGTAGCTGCAACATCAAGTGCACATACTGTTGTCCGCTATAGACTAAACATGCAAAACCTCTGACACCTTCCTTCAACAGCGGCCTGTTAACTGTGTTTTACAACTGCTTCAACAGAGACTCAGCTCTTCATTAGCATCATTTATATTCAACAACTCCTCCTGATGTTACTCCACGGGAAGAAAGAGCAAGATCGTTCAATCACACCCTCCCTCCGTCTGCTTCCTCCCACCTTCCCTCCATCCCTCCCTCTGCCCGCTCGTTTACAGCGGAGAGTTACAGAGGCCTCCCAGTGACACACAACCTGGCACCCACAATGACATGGGACACACACACACACACACAGATGCACACGTTTGATACAAAACAGACACACATACTTGTACATATATGTGAACACACCACACAATGTGAAGCCTGTGCTTGCAGAGAGATTCATGTACTTGCACATTTGGAACTGGAGGTTAGCCCAGAAATAAAGACACACACCTCACATGGATACAGAAACAGTATATAGACACACTCTGATTGCTAATCAACTACAGTTGGCCTTCATACAGGGATGTTAGTGAAGAGGAGGGATGAAGGAGGGAAGGAAGAAGGATGTTTTGGAGGGAGGGAGAGAGGGAGGGGTGGAAGAAAGAGGAGGATGAACTCAAGCCAAAATGGAGGGAGTAGAGGTGTGCTTGGAATAAAAGAGTAAGGAGGGTGAGGGGAAGAATGAACTGATGAATGAGACAGCCCAAACCTTCAGCAGCCTACAGCTGGCGCAAAAGGTTTATAGCATGGCCCTAGAGAGATGCTTTTTTCTGACTGGCTGACAGGTGTCTGTCAAAATAGTGTAACAGGAGACTTCGAACACACTTCCAATCATTTTAACATCTGTTCTAAACCAGTGCACCAGGTATATTAGCATGCAGGTTACCTTAGCAGTTCGTCTACACACCAAGTAAGAACAGTTTTGTATGCGTTGTTTAATATTTTATCTGAAAAACTTTTTTTGGGTGCTTTTTCAGATGCATTTTTCAAAACTTCCAAGTGAAATTTTGCACTACAAAATAAAACGCAGCCCTTAAGAAGTGATGGTTCTTCTGTCATTCCTGATGAATCACTCAGAGCCCAGTGTGATACATATAATTACTTTATAATTTGTCTATATTGCTATGCTGGACAGGCACACCAAAAATAACTAAACCAGTTGTGATCCAGTTCATCCTGAACAGGTAAAAAAAACAACAACACACAGCTGCACTGCACATCACCTCAGGGAAAACTTTTTTTTTTGTTTTCCTACAGGTTAAGTTCAATCGTAAATAAAGATGCAAATAAAATGCAGAGAATCATTTTTGAATGATAATGTTGTTGTGCAAAAGCCTTGCTAGTGAAGGGGGGCTATCCATGGGTCAAACTGACGATAAACAAACTTTAAATCAACACAAGGTTGTATTTTTGCCTGTAAGAAGTGGTAATGGTCAAATAATACCCTCCCAGGTGTCCAGGTGAACGTGATTCAGAACTTTGCCTGTGATTTTTGTGTATCAGGACACCTTTGGGTGCATTACACATATTTCACACACACCTACATTTGTATATTTGATGTTTAAAAAGTGTGCAAAAACTTTTCAACTCTCAAAAAAAGAGAGGAGATGTCTGCAGAATCCACGCTCACACTGTGGTAAAAACAAGCAGGACTCATGAAGTTTTAAAATGGGATCCAGCAGGAGTACAGCGCTGTAACTGTGGGCCAATAAAGACTTCTGTGTGTATGCATGTGTGTGTGTAGGTGTGTGCAGCAGTCCTGGCCCCATAAAGGTTTTATCTTGCGTATCCTGGGGCCTTGTTGTCGGAAGACGCATCGCACACTCAAAAGCGACCCATGTTACTACACCCTGAGGGAACAAAGTATATGGATCTACTTTTTACTGCACTGTGTTACAGAGAGAGAGAGAGAGAGAGAGAGAGAGAGAGAGAGAGAGAGAGAGAGAGAGAGAGAGAGAGAGAGAGGTGTTTGTGAAAGCAAAATAGGAGGGCCTCAGGTGGGCATGACGGGGAGTCTGTGTGTGTGTGTGCATGTGTATTTGTGTGTGTGTGTGTGTGTGTGTGTCAGAATTATAAAGGAAGAAACAGAAAAAATGAGGCAACAAGTCTTCTTATGAGAAAAGGAGGTTAAAAAAAAAGGTAAAGAGTGTTGCTGGCAGTTTATAATATATGTGCCTCAAAGTGTGTTTGTGAGGGTGTATTTCTGTTTACGTGCGTTTGTGGCAAATCCAAAAGTGCTATCAAATCTTTCCGAGCTCTGCCGTGTTCTCAGAGAGAGAAAGATTCAAAGATAGAGAAAGTGAAAAGTGTGTGTATCTGTATGGGTGTGTGTGTGTGTGTGTGTGTGAGAGAGTGATAGAGAGACAGATAGAGGAGGAGTCAGCCCACCGGAGAGGAGAGAAAAGATATCGCCCAGGGTGGCGGAAAAGATGGAAAACTCAGTTGCACCGAAAATGGTTTTTTCTCCCATTTCAACAGTAGGGAGAGAGAGTAATGATGGTCTGGATGATAATAGAGAGAGAAAGAAAGCGTAGGAGAGGATTCTTCATTTTTCTCTTGTCCATTTACCTCGTTCCCAAAAGAAGACAATTAGATAATGTACTTGGGTTTTGGCCAATTTCTGTGTTTCTGTAACTTAAAGGATAATACCATTTTTTTCTCCTCTCTCTCTACATATTTACTTATATATATACACTAATATACAAATACTAATTCTACTCTCTCTTTACATTTCTGTATGTTGCCATCTTATCAGCGATACATTCCAGGTCTATTTCACGGCTCCTTGAACTCAGCAGTTCATCTTACAAAGAACAGATAAGCACACACACACACACACACACACACACACACACACACACACGGACACACACACACACACACACATGGACCAGCACGATCCAGCCCCGATATGATCAGTCCAGCTCATCAAGTGTAAATGATAACCGACACATGCTGTCTGTTTAAGTGGAACAAATTTATATTGGATACGTTTTATTGCAAATTGCTGAAGAAACAAAAACAAACAAAAACAAATCAGTTCCTCAAGGTTCATCATTCAATACTTCTGGAACACAGAGCATCCAGTGTTTAAAGTGTTGTAATTTTGTCAACTCATGGCTTGCGTTACCGACTATGTTTTTGAAGGACCATAATTATGTAAATTATAGTGCCATTTTGTAAGAGTTGGTGGCACTTCTAACCTGTAATTGTAGGGGGAAACACTGAAAAGATACTAAATCATTTTCCATATCTTCTAAAAAAGAACAGGCAGAGGCTTCCTGACTACAGAGCTGTCAGACTATGGAGCTCTAGTCATGTGGACATAAACCAGACATAATATTATAATGAAATGTAAAAAATTCAAAATGATGTTTTAAATGTTATTGTTTTGGTGCTTTGAGCAATAAAAAAAAACTTCAGAACTATGAATGAGGTTGAAATTCAGAGAAATTAGTTATATTAAATTTTTGTTCCATCCATAAACTGCATTCATATTACAGACCGCACAGAGATTTCTTTTAAACATCCCAAATATTGATGGAACCATTGTTTGGCATATGAAACTTTTGATGGAGAAGATTTCTGTGTGTGCATGCCTGTGTCCTGAGAGCCTGGCCCTGCGTGCTGCAAATTTAATACGAGGACGTTCCTACCTCACCCTCGTGAGTGCGCTCTACCTGAGGGCGAAAGGTCTGACTCACCCATCGACTCAGTATACAAGCGACCTGCGGACTAGCCGTCGCATCGTCCTCCGCGTCTCCTGGCTTTGTTAACATGTAAAAGGTGGAAAAGCTCAGTAAAAGAACATTTAACCCTTTCAGAATTGTTTTGGCGTGGCACAAATTCAAACTGGTGCTCAATTGTTGTCTTTCACCAGGTGCGTTTAATCAGCAGCTAATTAAGAGTCTGAACCCTCCTCTCATGTGTGGTGTCAGCTCTGAACCTGCACTCTCTTCCTTCACACGGCCTAATCTAACAAAATAAGACGTATTACTCTTTCTTTCCTTCTTTTTTTTCTGTGCAATCTCTCAGTGTTATGCACCAGCTCAGAACTGCTACTGACTTTTATATAAACACATTTCTCCAGGTCCTGGGGATTGAGCGCTTTCAGCTAGCTGAGTGTGTGTGTGTGTGTGTGCATACACCTGTGAGTAACACACTTCATACTCCCTCAGGCCTGTTACTTGGTATAATGAATTCAGCACTTGTACGTACACACACACAGTGGGAACATTCTTCTCCGCTGCCTGGTCACAAAGAATACTTTAATCAAAAGACTCACAGCACAACGACACAGCCTCCATCTATCACAGAGGATAGACAGGAAGGAGGGAAGAAAGAAAGAAAGAAAGAAAGAATGAGGGGGTTGGGGGAAAGCAGAGTATATTTTCACTTAAGGGAGAGCCAAGAATCATGGGAAATAAGATCTGAGTCCCTACCCCTCACAGCAAACTCACTGTGGAAGACACCTGCTACCTCTTTACACACATGTACACACGCACTCCACGCAGAATGACGGATGCAGACACACAAAAACATCAAAACACCAGACATGTGAAAACTAACAAACACAAGAATCTTTAACACACATTCGTGCACACGCACACCGACAGGCACGCGCACTCATTCGGCACTCCAGGCCACCTGAGTCCACTTCGACTCCCATGAATCCCATTGTCTTCACTCCCATGAGCCTCTGCTTCTCTCCGAGCAGCAGGAGAAATGTTCTGTCATTGAAGTTGTGCAGGTTTGCTTTGACTTGACAAAATGTGACACGGTCACAGTTGTCAAACTAGTACTTAGTCAAGTTGTTTGATCTCTTTAACCTTTCAGTTCTAAAACAGTAAAATATTAGATTAGTTTAATGGGAAGGATTTATTATTATTCATTGTTTTTGAAGTAATAATTGAATACAATGTATGTTTTATTGCACTTCCTCACCATCCTTCGACATCGGCGGACATTGACATGTCACAGTAGAAAAAGCACTAGTGTAGCTAATAACATCTATAATGGCTGCATTCAGTGCAGTTGCTCTAGTTCCAGGGCAACAAGTCCACAAGTCCTCCAACCTAAAATAATAGGTTGTTTGCCAATGACTCCCAAAATGAGTTATATAGCTGTACCGGACCTTTGTCGTCATGGTAACAATAATAAACATGTGAGTAACGTTGTGAAACCGTTCACAACTTACGTCACGTGACTTACTAACGTAACTTGACGTATGTTAAAATAACAACATTGACTTTTAGTTCCATACGGGACACAAACAGAGGTCTCCTGGGTGAAAATCCTGTGTTGCTTGACCCATCCACCCACCCTGACCTCCTTCCTACACGGACTTTGTTGCTCTTTATGCTACCTCACCTGACTTCCTCCTTTGCTCCCGTCATAATATTACTTCGGCCAATAGAGGTCGCCGCCTTACAGTAAACGTCAATAAAGTCATAATAACATGCTGCACAGACGACCTATACGGTCATATTTGTGGGGTGGACAGTCTCTTCCAGGGCCCCTGGTATTACTCATAGTGCCTCGATGGCCTACTACATTATTAGTAACATCTATGCTCCTATGACAAATCAAAAAGCCTGCCATAAAACAGGCCTAAACCCAATTGGCTTGGTGGGTTTAGCTTAAAAGGTGTAATTCCTTCTGTTCTTCCAGTTGGAAAAGCTGTGGACGCTGTTAGTTTGGTGCAGATCAAAACCACAGAAGCAGACTTTAGTTTTATTCAAAGTGTGGTTTGTTTGTGGTATGAATAAAAATCAGACCGCCCACAGACTCATGTGATATAAAATCATGTAGCGTGAATTCAAAAGCATTAACTTATACATTTACCCAATTCATTTTAAAGGCAAGTCAGTAATACTGTGTCATGGATGTGTGTATGTCATCTCACTTTGATGTCAGTGTGTCTATCTGACCAAGTTACTAGAACACAAATGTTTTTTACTTATTAACACTGTCAACAAGGACAATATTAAGGAGATGTCTTTCCATAGTAACCAAACTACGAGTGCGAACACAGCCTTTGATTTTAAGCCTTATTTCCCCAAATTTGTGAGATTGTCACATAACGACATCAGCCCCGTCAAAGTGTCCATGAACAAGACAGTAAACTTCTACCTGCTCGCTTACTGTAAGCTGCTGAGGATAAAAGTCCCAGATAAAGTCTCAACTCTGAAATATGAATGCAGACAGAGAAGGTGGGAGAAGTTGAGGCCATCGGAGGAATGACAGCAAGAAGGAGCCGAAAAGAGACATTGATCTT
Organism: Maccullochella peelii; assembly: GCA_002120245.1. Lineage (NCBI taxonomy): Eukaryota > Metazoa > Chordata > Actinopteri > Centrarchiformes > Percichthyidae > Maccullochella > Maccullochella peelii. The sequence goes on along the minus strand of LKNJ01001792.1, from coordinate 56,749 downwards.
CTTAGTGTCACAAAAATGTTCGGCGCCAGTTTTTAATGAAATGAGAATTAGTCTCAAATGTGTCAGCTTCACAGGAGCGAAACAGCAGGACACTCGTAGCGGGCACATCTCTCCTCCTCACTCTGTTTTACATTTGCTGGCGTTTAGATGCTCTCATCCACGTGAGCTTACAGTGAGTGAGCAGGTTGGAGTTCAACGAGATGTGGGAAGTGACAGAAACAGCTGATGGGATTGAACCTGTCAGCTTTGGCTTCTCTTCTTCCCTGGTTTGGTTCTCACTTCTTCTCTGTTTTCTACTGGTGTCGTTGCAGAGATGGTTCTACATCACTGACATCATCTTTCTTCTTATCTTGCCACATTTTTACTTCTTATTTTTCTCCTCCTACTCTTCACGTTCATCTTCGTCCACTGTTTTCTCCCTTCCCTTTCGTGCACTTCTCCTGTTATACACTTTTAGTTCACCTCTCTTAACTTCCTAACTATCATCTTGTGCTCCCCAGTCTTTGGTTTCAACTTTTCACCTCCTCACCGCATCCTCCCCTCTCTGCTCCCCTCAGTTCTCACTGACCCTCCGTCTACTTCTTCTCTACCTTTTTCTTTCCTTTCCTCACCTCCAGTCCTCCCCCTCCTACTCCTCCTCCTCTACTAACTATACCTGTTCATGCATTACTTATATTTCTCCTCAGAAATTCTGTGTGAAGTGTCCACTCTCTCTGACACACACATGCGCACACAGGCCGATGCACATGAAAGAGCAATGGCCATGGAATACCAACGACATGACAAACCCACATACACACCCACACCCCCTAAGGCAAGCCCTAAGGAAATGGTTAAAGAGTCAGGTGGAGTCTACACTGTATGGGTGTATGCTCCCCTTTCCTTCACACACACACACACTCAGACTCATACACACTCTCAGATGTAGGCAGATAAACAAACTTTTCACATAAAATTCAGGCTGGTTCTTTCAAGTTTTCTTTCTCCTCGGGGACCAAATATATTCCTTGCCTCATCTTGTGTATATTTCATAATTTTGTGTCATTTTTTTCTTCATTGCTGCAAGTAAGGTACAGTATGTCTCACCAAATCACTTCAATCCACGTTGTACTAACTGACATGGGCCTTATTTTTATTTTGAAGGAATGCCAGATCAAATTAGACGTGTAAAAGCTGAGTTTTTGTAGGTGGCAATCTTTGCTTTGTCTGTTCAGCCAATCACATCTCATGCTAACTATTCAGTAATGATGTGCATTTTCCAGAAGTATCAGAAACATTACTTCCTGTGTGTCTGAGAATGAGTTTTCCCCAGAAGGAAGAATGCAGCGTATTCATAAACAGTGGCCTTTAATTACCTAAGTGCAGAGGGAAAGGGGCCCTCTATTTAATATAGGGGTGTAATAGAGACAGGGCTTTATTCCAAGTATTTCCCTGGTTTCTCTTTTTAACATAAACACTGTTCTCACTCAGTAACTATTTGCAGTTGGTTTTATTTCACCATGTTTTGCTCTCTGTTAAGCTTCCTGCAGATCTCAACACTTCCTGTAGATGTTTCACATTTAAAGCCCCCCAATGGCTTATGGACATAATCCATCTCAAATGACTCGGCTATTTGAAAATTCACTGTACTTTAAGATAACTTGAGCCTTTAAGCAAGTGGCATAATTTATTTAAATATTACGCTACAACTTCCAACTGCTCCGTAAAGGTAACTGACTTTTCTGTGAATGTTTGACGTCTCTTATGTGTGCCTTTTCAAATGTTTGACATCTCATTTTGGAATAAAACTCCTCACTTGGAAGTCAAACATACTTGTCAAGCAGTTGTTGTGTTTTTTTATAAATTGGAGGTTGTGTTGTGTTCACACGCAGTGGGAGTTCAGATCGTCAGTGGGCTGCCACAGATCTGACACATAGGGCTGAGCTGTCCACTTTCCTGTTGATTTCCTTATCGGGGAACAGACACATAGAAGATGCCTGGAATGAGCTTTGGGCAACAGAAAGCTCTATGGACAAACACACACATATGCAGACACCCACTCACAGACACTTACACACTGCATTGACACAGCTGGGTCTAATTCTTGGACTACAATCAGCTTTATGACCACCCAGGGAAACTTAGAAAGATGTAGCAGTATTCCTGGGGAACTCACACACACACACTCTCTGCATGGTGTCCACAGGGCACTGGCTGACAGTGGCTCTCCTGGATCTCTGCTACGCCCCACTGAGTCTTATCTCTGACAAACAGAACACACACACATTCACTGATGTCCAAACGCCCATACACAACACAACACAACACACATGAATGCTGATACACAGCCCAAATACAGCCTACATTCATACTCCCTGAGACACGTTAGCATGCAAGCTTGCTCACTCTCTGAGACTGACACACACACACACACACACACACACACACACAAGCACAGCCGGGGGTATGGCTGAGACCTTGTTGCCCTGGGGCTTTGACTGCATCTGTTCGACAAGAGCCAAACAAATGAGAAACGCAAAGGAGCAGAGAAAAACATCTGTGTGAGAGTGTGTGTGTGTGTGTGTGTGTGTGTGTGTGTGTGTGTGTGTGTGTGTGTGTGTGTGTGTGTGTGTGCGCGCGCGCAACACAATCTCACTCGTCAAAAACACCAGCTTGGTCAAGCACCCCCTCTAGCATCAGTTTTGCACGTGCAGGGTTCAGCAGTGAAGTTAGCAATAATAAATATGTCCAGTTAGACTTTCAAAATAAAGCTTGCTGATAAAAATTTCACATTTTATGAGTTTTGGATGTGCAGGAGAGGAAAAAGTCAGGTGACCTTTGTTGTCATACACAGGTGGACTTTGTCTTGGTAACAATAATAAACATGTGGTTAACGTTGTTGCAGTTTGGTTAGGTTTAGGCACCAAAACTACTTGGTTATGGTTAAGGAAAAGATCATGGTTTGGGTTAAAATAATTTAGTTAAGTTACGTAACTTAAGTTACATACATACAGTAGGCTAAAAAGAAGTCAACGTTGTCTATTGGTTTCACATGGGAATCAAACAGCAGTAATCTGAGTGAAAGCCCTTTGTTTGGCCCATCAAACCACTCCAACCGCTTCACTGTGTGGACTTTTCTCGCTCTTTTTACTACGTCACCGGACTTCGACTGCACATCAAAACATTACGCTACAGGGGCGCCTCCAGAAATGATGCTACAGGGGTAGACCTACCTACAGCGTCATAGTTTGAAGCATGGGGCCACTGATCAAGCTGCCATATTTGGACAGTTTGGGAGTGACAACTCATTGGTGTGTGCGTGCTTGCGCAAACTTTTCTGCATCTGTGGGTATCTGGTTGGGAAACTGTGTGTGTATGTGTGTGTGTGTGTGTGTGTGTGTGTGTTTACATGTGTGTATACAAGCATGCATGTGAGCATTTCTCTTATTGCAAATGTCAGTTCATCATTTCCTCACTTTTTCAAACTAATAAAACTCATCTTTTCTCAACTTCTTTTAAGACTAACTTTTACACTCCTGTCCTCTTTTTTCTGTGTTTTTTCTCTTACCTCCATTTATACTTGCAAGTAATTCCTTCTCTCCCGTTTATTTGAGTAAAGGTGATATTTTTCTCATGACAGTGAGAATATCTGTTGGTGCCGTTTTTGTAAGGATATGTCCCTCTAAAAGGGAAGGGAGGGCAAAGGTTGTGTTCACAACAAATCGCTGTCACTGCGTGTTTTCTTTATCAAATACACTATCAACTTTAAGGGAGGTGTGAAGCGAGGCAGAGGTGTGAATACGGGGAGAATGAGGACGTGAGGAGATGAGACAGAGGGGATACTGAATGATGGAGAGATGAGAGTAGAGGTGTGAAGTCAGGCATTGTATTTAATAGACCTTGCTTTGAGCCTTTTTACTTCGGTTGCTTTTTTCCTCCGGTCATTCTGAACTTTCAGACGAAGGTGTCAGCACAAGTGACAGTGGAAATTGTCGTGATTATACTGTGGTTTTCTGCAGTATACAAAGAAATCATTAAAAACAACGAACAAAGATGATTGTGGTAATATATGCATTGTGATATTTGTGGTCATCTTGCCATTTTCTTTAAAGCATTTAATTGTTAGTTGTCTATGTGTAAAAGTCCCTTTTTCATACACTTTTATTTTTTAAGATATTATTTCTTTCCCTTCATGGTTTATTATAAAGGGCTAAGGAATCTAAAAATGAAATATTTTTTTCTTACTTCTAAGTTGTGCCATGATATTTTTAATTGGCTGTCTTGTTTGTTGTACTGTCAGAGTCCTTCTGTGTTTTCTGATGAAAAGAGCATTACAAATAAATGTGTTATTATTAAAAGAGTATGGGCCAGAGGAGTAGTTACTTTCCAGAGAAGGATTTTGGTTTGCACTAGCCAATAGTATATAGTGTAGATAGACAACATACCACTTTTATTATCCATTATACAAAAACAACATTTAACAATTAGTAGAACTGTTTTAGATACATTAGTACATTTAATTTTAAATACTTCTTTACTTTTACTTAAAGCCACTATGTGTAGAATTTGAACATTTCTGACTTTGGTGGCCTCATTGGTAATATAAAGAAGACAACGCAGCAGACAGCAATGCACACAGTTCAACCCAAGAACACTGAGAATTAAAGGCTGGAAGCAACACTAGCAATTTTCACTGAGATAGTCAAACAAAACCAAAAATGTTTGCCACCAGAATCATTTTTAATGAGTATTATTCCATTGAGGCATTGATGATTTTAAATAAGCAGGATATAAGTAATTTGTCCATCTCCGCTTTCAAATACTACTCCACCAGGAGGGTGCTAGTTTGATCCCCAGTGATTCATTTCAACTCTCTTTTCAGTTAGTCAGCAAGGAAGACATCATCTGTTCGTCCGGCCAGTAGTGTCATGTTGCAGATTAACATGCATGCATGAGCACGTGGGACACACAGCACACACACACAGAGAGGGCACTGTAACATGAGTAGTGTCTCTCTCCAGATTCCCCTGGTCACACCTGGCTGAACAACACACTAATTAACCCTGATTTCACTTAGCAGCTCGGGAGAACACACAAACACACACATACACACACAAATTAATTTGGACACACAATTACCGTGACACCTCACACATGAACACACAAATGAAAAGGCGTGCAGATACACACACCCAGAGACAAATTAAGCCGCACACAGATGATCCCACCACACATGAATGAATAGAATGGAAAAACTCAAAATTACACAAATGTACAAACCAACACACACTGCACACACAAAGGGCTTCAGGGAGGTGTGCTCATGGATGTGCGTGTGTAATATTGCGTATCGCTCTTGTTCACTGTGTTGGCATGGGCTATTCCCCTGGCACAATGCATGGCTGACAGCACCTGAGCCGCACACACACACACACACACACACACACACACACACACACACACACACACACACACTTATATACAGAGGACAAACTCAGAAACACACCGACGCCAAGAGACACATTCAGTAGGGTAAGCCACACACACACACACACACATTTGGACGTCAGGAGTATACGGTTTGTGTATTCTGCTAACAGATGGTAATGACAGTTTCAGTCCCTTGACTATCATCTAATCAAAACAGCACACACTCACTCACTCACTCACTCACACACACACAACACACACACTCCAGCCTCCCTCCAGATTAAACATCCTTCACACAAAATAAGGTTAACAGCATAATTCATATCAAATATGCATTGAGAACATAATTTAGGCCAGCGCGCCTCTACATTTAAATGTATTTGAGTGATGCAATTTAAATTCCATTAAAAAACAAACACAGTTCAATTCCCCTCGCACCGCAAGAAGATCTTTTTATGTTTAATAGAAATAAGAATAAACATAATTCACATAAAATAGCTTAACATAGAGAGGTGTGCTTGTCCAAAAGCATATCAGAAATCCAATTTAAACTTGTCTGAAAGCACTGTATAATTAGAAGACACACTAATTCACATCAAATAGGCTAATGATAAATAGAAATAACAAAGTGTCAGTGGCATGCTACACCATAACTCCACAAAACATTCTCCTGTGTTTCTACCTCAAGGTATAAATTCGGGTCGCGGTGCAACACAGAATGTTGTCAAAAGGCAACCCCAGAGAACCAACCAACCAAGCATAAACTCAGCTTTTACAGTGACTGAGCACATGCGGCTTCAGTGTCTTGGTCAAGGACACTTAAAAAGAGAACACAAAGTTTGTTAGAGGCATTTTCTCTGCAGGTTAGTTTGTGTGTTAAAGGATAAGAGACACAGGAAAAAACATCAGTGGCTGTGGCTGATTGCTGTGCTCTATGCCAGTGCCCAGTGCTAACTCTTTAGCATACAGAATTTTACGACAAAGTAGAGCACAGTGCATGCTAACAATTTAGCTATCACAATGTGTCAAGTGATAGCAGGTCAGTGCCAACACTTTAGCATACATTGTTTTGAGTGATAGAAGGCTCACTGATAATACTTCGGCATACAGCTGTTTTAAAGGATAGGAAGTTCTGTGCTAACACAGTGCTAACGCTTTAGCATAGCTGTCTCAGTGCTAAACAATAGCATTTATAAACTGACTGATAGGAGGCTCAGTGCTAACAAATTAGCACAAATTATGTTGAGTGATAGCAGGCACAGTGCTATCACTCAACATACACTTAGCATACAATATGTTAAGTTATAGCGGGTCAATGCTAAGACTTAATGTAGAATATGTTGAGCAATAGCAGTGCTCATTAGCATACAATAGCGCATCTGTTCTAACCCTTTAGCATGCACTGTTTTGAGAGATAGGAGGCTCATGCTAACCTATGTTGACCGAGGCTCGGTGCACCTTAGTATAGTCTACATGTTTAGTGATTGTAATCTCCATGCTAACAATTTAGCATACAACAATTCAATGTTGAGAAGTTTAATGATGACAAAAACAATCACTTTTCTTTATCCTCACATTAAGTAAAGTCCATAAGATGAAGGCGGAAGACAGAGATGGATACATACAGAAAAGTGTAAAACACAGAGAGCAACAGAAGGAGTCTGGTAAAGGAATGTAATTATGTCTGACAACAACAGATAGCTGTGATGCTATAATTCTATCAAAGGCCTTACAACAATATTATCTAACCTCCTCAGTACATCAAAATCCTTCTCAGCAGGACAGTAGGCTACTGTATTTCCTGTTGTTCACATGAACCATCGGATTGAGATTGGGATGGTAAATCACAGAGATTCCTTCATATTTTTTGCCCTGTATTGAGTGTGAGCGCAGATCTGAGTAGATCGCATTAGAGGATTTGGATGTCCTCAACGGGGGGGATTTGTTGTGCAGCACAGATACAAGAGGGACAGAGGAAACATGAGTTGACAAGGGGTGAAAGGGAAACATTGAAAAAGAGAAATGAAAGGGCCAACAGGGAAGAGAGAGGAGGAGCAAAGAAAACTTCCTTTTTTAAGCTTGTATTTAATAATACTTGATTTCGATTAGTAAGCTAGTCAAGTTACTATATGCTTTAAGCACTTAAATCCAAATGCCCCCATTACGTTTTAGCTTAAGTAGTTTCCAAGTGAGGTAAAACATTCATCAGTGTTTGCCAACATAATGTATTCTCTGCTTGTTTCTGCACTTTAGTAAAACTGTAGAGTACTTACTGTGTGAAATATTTATATCCTACACTGCGTTTTTTTTATTGCTACTCCATTACATCACATTGAAAATTGATTACTTGTGTAACTTGTTATACATATTTCTTTTTAGGTATCTTTGGAAACTTTGGAATCTGGTGTGGACAAGAATATCTCAACAGACAGGCCAGAAGGGTTCATGGTCTGTACTCCATTGTTAACAAATAATCAAAGTGTTGGTATGTATTTCAAACATTGAGAGAAAGGGAGGGAACATCAGTCACTGGAAGGAAATGAACTGAAAGACTGACAGAGACACACCAAAATGGAGTGAAAGAGGGCTCATTGTGAGTTCAAGTCACTACTCTTTAGTCTGTTCAGTATTCCGTCCTCAGCATTCTCACAGCACTAATGAGCAACAGCCAAACACACACACAACTACACAACCACAACCCAGGCTTGTTTCTCACTTTCTCTCCATTAAAGAAGTTGTCCCATTCTACAGCACTCACACCCTAATCAGATTTGTCAAGCGCTGCTCTTCTTTCACCCATTTAAATTCCTCACAAATGCTCTGCTTTTAAGTGACTGGTGGTTGGCCTTCCACTTGCACTTTATGTGAAACTGGATAAACAGCAGCATGTACCTTTAACGATGAGGTCGGCATAGTTGGACACCCCTGACCCTCCGTCTGATCGGATGACGCAGCGGTAGCGGCTGGTGCTGCGCTGGGATGTGTCACCAACGCTGACGGTTGCAGAGAAACGCCGGTGGTTCACCACCCTGGTCACCATCAACGCGGTGTCCTTACCGTTCCACTGCTGCATGATTGGAAAGATACGATCAGTCAGTTATTAGCAAAAGCCTTGTAGCATGTTCTGATCGATGCTGACCAGGCTATCGCAGCACAATGATGGCGTAAAAGGGCTTAAGATGTTTGCTTTCTCCTTAGATCAAATGCAATTTTAACTAAAAAAAATGTCTGAAGAGATGTTTTGAAGCCTGAAATGTGGTTTACTGTTTGTTGCCATTTGAAAATTACTGGGGCCAGAAAACCCAAATGTGGGGAACAATTGTGTAGACCCCGTGCAGAGGGTTGTGTATGGCGCTTGCATGTCTCAACAGTATAAAATATCATGTGATAAGACACTTTTCAGTCAACTGAACAGTCCCCAACTTTTTCAGCCCTAACATCTTGAGAAATGCATTAGAAGAGCTCTTGAATCTCTAAACTCCTGTAGAAAACAAATCAATGTGGCCCTTTAAACTGGCGATACAGAAATGTATTATTACACTCTCATAAAGCTGAGGGACTCACAAGAGTGAGATAAAGAAAAGAACAAGCAAAAGTGAAACACACGCTGAGATATACTGACATTTGTTTACTAGTATGGTTCAAGCTTTTACAACACTGGCTCCTTTCCCATAACGTAACAAGATAGTGTCTCTTTGTTAGACCTTCCCAGCCTGGTAAAAAACCCACATCTTTTAAACTCTGCACCCTGACTTTCTAATATGAATTTTATAGTCTCCAAGTCTAAGCTGAGATAACCCTGATGACATGATCAGGCACTTTCACACTGGCCTTAACATTCAGCCATGGTGGCTGCCATCGAATAGGCTACGATCTGGTGCAGGTTCTGAAGTATGTTTAGTTGTTTGTCTAAGAAATTCTATCAGTTTACAGTGATTCCAAGAGACACACATCAACAAAGTACACAGTAGTGACTCCATATTGGTATCAAGTACCTGGCAGGGAACAGAAGCAATGTGAACTGAGCAGATCAGCCATGAATGAAGCGTACTGCTGCCCCTTTCTGCTTTGCATATGATCCCCACATCTCCAGATCCAATCTTCTTCTACCACTGTAGTATTTATATATATCTGCCAATTGGAGAAACATGCTTTTCCTAACGGAGGAGGGTAACTGCTCTCCACTGCAAATGTCATTACTGTACACTGCAGCGTTCTGTGGTGGTATACACTCGTGTGCAGTGAAAACATGCACGCTTGCCAGTGCACATGAATTTAAACTAGAATGAGTACATAGGCATGGATGCACACAACATATACACACACACACACACACACACACACTTGTACAGAGATGGAGTCATCGGTGCGGAGCAGAACAAGGACTTTTAATCAATCCTGAAATAGAGCTGGGAAGGCTGGGGATGTTTGCCACAGTGTACTTGTTTATTTATTTATATTTTTTTAATAAAACTGTATAAATAATTCATAACTGTATTTGCTACATTTGGGTTTTTATATCATTAATATTATTTATTGCAGAATATTCAACAGAATATTGGATGGATCAATAGATCCATTCTTCCTGTTCCTGTTTGTTTCTGATTGGCTGGCAGTAGTCCATAAAAATCTGTGTTGTAACAGATACTGAATCAGTGCCTATGGTATAATAAACTGGTAATCATGACAACAGCACTTCTGCTCACCTTTCAGTGCTGAAACATACTGTGTGTAAAAATTGGTTAAACTTACCGCATTCAAATGAACATCAAATTACAATTTTTGCCAGTAGTGAGGGCCATGGTATAAGAGCCATAACACACACTGAGGTGCCCTGATATAGAAAACAATGGACTCAGTGGAGGAAACTGCAGCACAATAGTGAACATATTTTTTTTTATTTGATTCACCTGTAGAAATATATAAACTTACTGGACCTTTTTATCAATGTACAAGTTACTGCACTGAGATATGCCACAGTGCAGCATTAGATTCAACATATATTTCACAAAACACACTGACAATCTGCCACTGAAACAGAGAATTAGTCAGTTATCAACATTTTAGAATATCTGAACTTTTGCTGCTACAACTTCTGCATGTACACTTCCCGCTGATATCATTCATGCACATATTTACCGATAAAAAGGCAGCCGACTAACCTGTAGCCAGAGTTTATCGTGCTGAGACCATTTCCCTCCCGCAGTACACTGAAACGTCGCATTCTGACCCACGTTCACCTCCACATTCTGCAGACGCAGGAAGTGAGGCGCTTTACCTGCAACATACACAGTAAACAGACACTTTTACACAAGACACAATTACATTTGTAAAGTGAATTTTGTTGGGATCATATAATGCATGCAGGCTTAAAAAAAAAGGTATAGAACTATTGCTTTTGTTGAGGACCTTTTACAAGGAATAGAGGATCATTTTCAGAAATCACCGGTTCCCCAGACCTACAGACTCGAGCTTTTTTTATTTTTTCTTTATTTTGGGTGGTACTTGAGAAACACCCAAAGTTCCATAATCACATATTAAAGCAGTTGGCAGGCCACTGAAGGATGCCATCTTGTTATTAAAGACCTGGTAAATTCACACTGGATTATAATAGCAGATGCCACTGGTAATAAGAAACAACACTTGCAGGAAAACTCACAACAAATAGTAATCCTGTTCAAACAGGGCTTAATATTGCTGTCTGGAGCGAGGCAGAGAAATTCATGGGATGGCTACGAGGCAGACAATGAGACAAAGTGCCAGACATTGGGTGACTTTGGCCTGGCATTGGGACCAGCCAGCGACTGGTTAATTTCATTTTGACTGTCTGCAGACAGAGATAAGTCTATGAGTATGCATCGATCATTTAACAATGATAATGCCTGACTCTAATGGTCAGGTTGCTGCAAATGACAAGCACTTGGATATGAAGGGTGGATTTTATGGTAAACATTCTTTATTCTCCTCCCTCTCTTTACATTATCTCAGATTTTTGTCTTCTAGTTCATTTCCTTTCTTCCATTGTGAATACCTCCACTCTCTTCCTCTTGAGTTCCACCATTGACTCACGCACTTTGACTAATCTGATTAGTGATTGGCACAGATGAGCTAAGTGTTCTGTGCCAGCCGTTCAGGGAAAAGGAAGGGCTCGAAAAAAGGAGGCTAGAAGAAAAAAGGAAGCTAGAAGAAAAAAAGAGACTGACAGAAAGACAGAAAATTGAAGAGAGTGTCGAGTAGAGTGAGGAAGATAAGGGGATATGTGGGGAAATGGAAAAAAAGACATAAGAGATGAACAATAGGAGTTACAGGGAAAAAATTATCCAAAACAAAGTGTAGAAGAAAAATGGAAATCTAATTGTGTTAGCTTTTATTGAATTCTTCAACATAAAATGAAAAGAGCTTCTGAAAAAAAATTATTATTATGCTTTCTTAAACTATGTTCTACCATTTAGTACAATACCCCCTATGATTTTTCAAACTTGTAACAAGACTCATTATCCAAGATTAACAGTTTGTTCTACACAAGCATGAAGCCAGGAGAAGCTGAATTAACCTGAATGAATTTGAAACTAATACTTGGATGTAAAGAACGCAGCACACGGTGCCGATAACAATAGACAGTGAGAATGTGAGAGAGTAACACTGAGTAGATAGAGAGAGGTAAGTGGGCCACAGAGTGTTGCAGTAAGCAGTCCGGAGTTTTGTGAAGCAAAGTGTTTCTGTCAGATTTGAGTGATGAAGACCCTGAGTTTGGACCTTCTTCCTGGCTCTCTGCAATCTGTCTGCAAGCCTCACAATCTGTCCTTTACACAGCCTTTGTGTGCGAGTGTGAGATGTGTGTGTGAGCTATGAAACAGATGATGCTCAGTGTGCAGGGTCAACCATTACGAGACACACACGCACACATACAGAGTCACTTACGGCAAGGGTGAGCCAGAACTCGTATGTCGTCGATGGCGATGAAACCTGGATGGCCTTGAACTGAAACTGCTTCGAATATTACCTGAGAGGGGAAGGAAGGAAGGAAGGAAGGAAGAATCAAGCTGAGCCACGGTTCTCTCTAAAAGCAATGAAACTATAAAAAAACATCCTTTCTTCCACAAACTGTAACATCTTGATGCCCCTGGAAAGCTCATATGGAAACCCCAGGGGAATTTTCCACTGAAAGTCAGCAACTATTCCTCTCTTCACTTCATCTCTTCATCCTTCTGTCTCCATCCATATGCCAGCCACATATGCCGTCCCTCCTCCTCCTTCCTCTCCTCCTTACCCCAGCCTCTTTCTTCATCCTTCCCCTCTTTCGCTCTCTTTTCTTTTTCAATCAGACCTCCTCTTTGCTCTTCCCTCTCCTTCCATTCCTGATCTATCCCTGCTCCTCTCATTTCTTACTTTCCTTCCATCTCTCTCCTTTTATCCTCTATCTTTCCATATTTTGCCTCTCTCTATCAGCTCTTTTATTATCTTCTTCACTCCTTTGTGCCTTTCTCCATTTCTCTCCCATCACATGACTCTATTTTTTCTTCTCTACCCTAGACTCTACACACTGTCAGGGTGACAGGCAGTCAGCAGGGCTGTCAAGGGGCCGTGCACTTCTGACCCACACTGAGGACACACACACACACATAAACCTCTGTGCTGTACTTGTCAGGATCCTCAACAGTATAAGCTGGGACTCAGTCTGAATACTAAAGACTTTAGGGAGACTTTACTCACTTCCCTTCTTTAAAAAAATAAATCCCCCCCCTGGCACACATGTCAAGTTACTAGAAGTCAAAGACACCAGTGAAGGTTTTTTTTTGACCTGAGCTATGGAAGGTCTTTGTGTGCAACGTTCTGATTCTTCATTCCCAGCACATTTTAAAGTGATTGATATACTGTATATATAAATATTTGTTTTTTTATTAACAGACCTTCATGCTGATTTGACCTAGAAGTGCATAAAATATAGTATATATAATAATAGACAGATCTTATCTGTTATCTTTTCTTTAAGCCTTTTTCTTCAGCACACTGGTATCCAAAGTGCATTAAATGTGTGCATGTGCTTCCCTCCCTAATGAGGAGTCACCTCCCGTGAAGAAATGACACTTTCTTTTATAAAAAGGACAAAAGCATTGTCATATTAAGGTACAGACCACTTCAAGGGCAGGAACACACTTTTAGGGTAACCTGTCATTCTCCTTTGAACAGACTAAATGTTTTAGCATATATAATATCTGTTGCAGTGTAGATTTCATACTTCACAGAGATTCACTTTTTTCCCCTCAAACACACATCGGCCTCTCTACTTGAAGGCTATTTAAAGGGTCAGTTCACCCACTAAAATTACTATTTTCTCTATAGAGATCGTTTGAGTTTTATTGTCCAGGTTTGGATGGGAATATTTTCTACTGAAGAACCAGTTCGTATGAAACTTTCCACAGTGAGGTCTGTTGAAATTTGCCTCTCCACTGTATTGGGAGAAGTCTCTGAGATTTGCTAGATTGTTGAGAAAAAAACAGACCTTTTTCATGGCAGACATTTTAACATGTCATAGCAGGAAAATCACAGGTGTAATTAATAGCCTTAACAAACACAGCCGTCCACACCCAAAGGGCACAAAGACACCTGTGCTTTTTCTGTTATGACAAGTCAAACTGTCAGTCACGAACATGGTCAACTGACATTGATGTACCTGTCACACATCAATTGTCAAAACGAACACTCTGCTGTGCTGACTGTTCACATCCATAAGCTAAAGTAAATATTTCATTTTGGCTGGAAAAAAATTCAGTCAAACAGTCTCAGACAGGACGATTGAAATGTCAAATAAATTATAGATCTTGATTAAATTCATCAACATTAAAAGAGGAGTTTAATCTCTGGCTCAATCTTTTTTTCTAGATGATGAGGTGATGGTCAAAGAGGAAGAGAATCATTTTCTCTGCATCATTTTTATATATAGCGTACTGTATAATTGTTTTCATCATACATATGTCTTGCTATCAGCTTTTGAAGTAGTGTTACTAATGGATGTTCATGCAAGCAAAGACAGGAAGAAAAAGTTCGTGTGTGTGTGTTACCTGATAGGAGTTAGGCCAGAATGTAGAAATGGCCAGCTCAGCCTTCACCCAGCCCTCAGTAACAGTATCAGAGGCGTTCCATACTGGGTTACCCTGAGCGCCTCCATTCACCTGCAGAAGCGACAGAAAATAATACAAAGAGATTTAGAAGATGAAACGAATAGCACGGCGTCTGCAAGTTTCAGAGAGCAAAGCTGGAGAGTTTTACAGAAAAACTAAAGGTGTCCTAATAATTCTATCAATTGTAATTACTGTTATAGACAAGATGATAATTACACCAGTTAGGGACGTGGCTTGTGCTACTATTTCTTAACATTTAGACCACATTACCCATAAACCCCATTGCTCCTCAATGACAAATCCTTGGTCAAAAGGCCCTTTTTCGCATGTGCATTTCACTGATGCTAAAGGCTAATAGTCATTCTTAGTGTAAAGTAACTGGATACAATATGTTCATTGTTTTTATTTAATTAACTCTTAATTCCTTAATTTTCTGACATTATTTCCTTATTCATCAGTTTATTGATTAGTCGATTACTTCACGTGTTGATTCTCAAATCCGGTGATTTGTTAATCCCCTCACTCACTCACTTCCAGATCTCCGTCAGTCTCCTTATTTCATGTCTTATCTTTTCATCCCTTCCATCCGTCTTTACATTCCCTCAGCTTCTGCTCGCTGCTCTGTCCTTTCAGCACTCCACCCTCCATCCACAGCTCCCTTCTTACCTTCCCAGCTCGTTATTCTACCCATCTGTCCATCAGTGCCTTCAGACCATAATATAAAACATTCACTGTTGCGTCTTCTCAACAACACAGATAAACTATCAATGTGCACTTACACGCATACCCCTGGTTCCTATCCCCAGTGTTTACCGTTTGTTTATTATATCTATTTAATGATTTCTTATTCTTAACATGCATTTGTGTCCATTGGTTTGCTTGCTTAAAACACTAATAACCATACTATCAAATGCCGTATACTAGGGCTAACTTTATCCTTACTAAAATGGAATAGATTAGGTCTACCGCCCTGTCAGTTAGTTCCCTCTGTCTCTCTCTCTCTGTCACACACACACAAACACTCCTACATAAACATTCAATGCCCCAGGGCTAACTTCGTCCCTCCTTGACAGAGAACAGAAGTCTGTTTGTTTGTTTACCTGTTTAGTCTGTTCAGTCTATCAGCCCCTTCATCTGTCAATCCATCCATCCCTGTCACTCACTCACTCACTCACTCACTCACACACACACACACAGACTCACACACGCACACACCTTGATGTAGACGTTGAGCGTGCCCGGGCTGGCTCCGTCCCGGCTGGACAGGGAGTACAGGAAGTCGATGCAGTGGGTGTCATTCTCCTTCAGGGTGGGCATGTAAAGGTGAGCCTTCTGTCCCGACGCCCGGCCCGACGCGTTCACCACCATGAACGAACCTGCACCCACAAACACGGGAAGAAAAAGGCCAGAGACAGTTAAGATACAGTCGTAACAGTACAGCTGAACTTTAACACAGAGGATTCTTCCACTGGCAAGAACAATACTAACAGATATTAGAATGATTCCCAAGGAATAAATCATTTAAAACAGTCAAGGAAATTATATGAATTCAGCATGAATCCAGCACGTTGTACATCTGGTTCTAGAGGTTTCCATTGTTTCTGCCATTCCAGTAATGTTCTAGAAGACGGTAAAGCCAGATTCATACAGTATTACCTAGCAACAACGTTAAGCCATACTAGTGTTTGATTTCTTGGATACAAAGCTATTTGACACTGAAGTTTAGAAAAGACTATTTTTATCATTATCAATGTGACATCCAGTATGAAAATAACAGGCAGGGAGTGACCTGTAACAATGAAAATGAAAGGATGTGTATGCAACGACCTGCGTCCCATATGAGAATGCTACGCTTTCACATTTTAATATTTTTAACCAACTGAGCAGACTTGTTTCTGTTCTGTGTGATAGATGAATATCAAAAGATCACAAAGTATGACATGGTTAGTTTCTACTTTCTACGGCAGAATGGATCATATGGTTGCAACGAGGGTAACGAAAGTGGTTTTGTTCATTTTTGTTGTGTTCTACATCAACAATTACATATAAATCGAACTTTTTTGGTGCAAATATGTCATTTTTGGATGAGTTACACAATGAGTATCTACATCTGGTGTTCGTCTTCTTCTTGTTGTCTTTATATAGTGCCATTGATCAGCAAAACGGATTAGACTTGCTTCATAGCTGTTTCTGTTTTACAGCAGATCAGAAGGTCAAACCAGTTTCCATGCCATCATTTCTTTTCCATTACAGATCAGCGTCTTCCTGATGGATGCACGTTTCTTTCAACTGCGGCAGAGATCTGCGGCAAGTAGAGTTCGTTAGACTAATTTTGTAAAAGCACTCGTGTGCTACAGAACTGTTCGGCCAGGTTTGTGCTGCTTTCGGCTGAAGCTTGATGCAGCGGAGAAAGCCAAAACACCACAAGCTCTTTAAGTCACTGGAGCTGTATATTAAGTCTTAATGTGTCCACGCCCTGAGGGTTCTGAACCACGACGTAAAGCACATTTTCTCAGTCGACTCGCAGTTTAAGTGTGTTTTAGTGTCTGCTCTATGGCACAGGATGGAGCTCTTTTGGGTCGGCCGGCTCCATTTGGCTGACTGCCATCAGCCAGACGAAGTTAGAAGTGACTGGGAGACTATTTGGCGAGAGAGTGGGAGAGGAGAGATACTGAATCAAGCAGGTGTGACTGTGCGGTTCTAACACTGTCTGTGTGTGCATGTTCGTTCTGTTGATGTGAAAGTGTACTGGATTGATGTAGCATGTTCTGTATAAGGTTTTTATCTCTTTTGTCTGTTTTTAATCGTGCGCTCCTTTCTTTATGTTATACTCCACTGATAGTCAACATCAAATCATGTTTGCTGATTCAGAAAATAAAATCATATTGTCTTTGCTATTAACCCTTTGAACTCTGCAATAGCAATGGTCCGCCAGTGCCTACATTGGTATTTTTGTTTATTGTGATTTCATTTCCTAGATTATCTTCATGACCCTAAAATGTATACAACCTAAGCTAAAAGGCTATTCATGTCAATAACCCATAATGACAGTTAAATTATTGAAACTGTATCATAAATTAAAACCGCGCCACTGTGCGTTGTCACCATGTTTTGCAACGCACGTAAAGACTTCATTAACTCAATTTTAGATCAGTTTAAACAGGATTATGCAAACAACGACCTCCCGTAGTCAGTTTGGGGGCGTTGCATGCGGGAGGTCCGCTTTCAAAGGGTTAATCATTTTCTGCGATATTCTAGTATTTCCCAAAGTACATGTTTAGAAGATTTTAAATTTAGGAACCAAACTCTTCCTAAATACAGTACTCTGCTACATTTATTGTTAAAGGCAGATTTATATGATGTAGATTCTTTATAAAAAGAAATAAGAAACGCAATAAACTGTATTTGTTACTATTGTTCATTCACCTACTGATGCGGATAACCACAAAGTGTTGCCTGGATGTGATGGCATTTTGATTTTAAAGGGCAGTGCAGTGCAGTGACTTTTGAAGAGGATGGAGTGTACGGGCGAAGCAAACTTGGAACCACAAACACACCCAAAGTTGTACTGCTGTACTTGTTGTACTTGTGAGGACATTGTATTGATTAACATTCATTTTCTGGAGGCTTACTGTAACCTTAACCTTACCCTGAATCTAACCAAAAAAAACAACAACAGAAAAACAAGTCTGAACCCCTAAATAAATGTTTTACCTTGTGGAGAGAACAGGTTTAATCCACACAACAATTTCACACACACACACACACACACACACACACACACAGTTATGGGCCTGGCCATATTTCCTAACCTGTGTCTAGTTTTTCCTGTGTTTGTGTGGGAGAGCGTGTGCTTATATTGCTTCAGTTTATTATCACAATTTCACCTTTTGTAGCAATAAATTATTTCACTTTAATTACAATTCAGTGGTCAGACTTTGGTTTGGGGACCGAGGACTGGGGCGGGAACTTTTATGTTGCGCTTTTACTCCCCTAGACGCGGGCGTATCACGCACACACACACACACACGTGTATATACTGTATACACATACAGGTGGCTAAAAGAGATTTCATCCATCACTTTAACCTTGGCTAAATGGGGCTAATCCACAGCAGCACTGTGTGTGAGTGTGATTGAGAGTGTGTGTTTGTGTGTTTGTGTGCATGTGTATGTGCTATATATGTGTGTGTTGATATTGTTGTTGAAGTTATATTACTGGCAGAGGAAGAGTGTGTTTATGTGTTTATGCTGGCGGTGTGTGTGTACACAGGAGTGTGTGTTAAAGTAATCTAGCCTGGGTCTCTAACCAGGTCCTTCCACAGTGAACCGGGCCTGATTACATTTCTTATTCACACCCACATGCACACGCCTGCACAGACACAAGCGCACGCAAAACACACACACACACACACACACACACACACACACCACTCCCTCCCCACTTCTCTAGATTCATAAAGCTTTATTTTTCTGTCCTTTGCTGCTCCATAAAGCTCTTTGTAAAGGGATTTGTTTCATTAAAAATTCTCTTTTAAAATAAAGTTGACTTGAGTCAACTCGACACGCAGACGCTAAGTGTGATGACACTTACAAGCACAAGAAAATAGCACGCATGCACATACAATCACACACATACACCAATGACACAATAACGAACAAGTGCATTTATACATGCAAAACACACACACACAATATATACCACTCACACATGGACAAGCATGCTTTCATTCAGTCACACACACAATAACAAACACAGACGCACAGACACACACGATAACAAACGCACACAACACTCATCTCACACGTTTCCCAGCTGTGAGGTCAGAGAGGTGCAATCTGTTAACGTGAGAAAAACTGATGAATCTGTCTTCCATGTCAACACACACACACACACACACACACACACACACACACACACACACACACACACATATCAAAATAACTGGGTCAACTCAGTGAAACAAACGTTCCAGCCCATACTGCCACACGAGACCAGCTGTTTTCACAAACACTGTTGAGAATTTGAGATTTTGCTTTTATTTTCCAACGCCGTCTACATCAAAAGGCAGCAGAAGCCTCAACTGTGCCTTTCAGCCACTGAAGTGCCTTTGAGCAAAGCATTTAACCCCCAGCGGCTGTGGTGGATCTGCACAGTAGTGTTGATCTGTTTAGAGTAGCATTCAGTCAGTGTGCACTCAACGTATAAAGCTTCAAAATACAGCACGTCTCTCACAGTGACAACAGTGTGATTTCACTGGCAGGCAAAAGAAGGTTCACTCCTACAGACTAGTCACTAGTAAAGTGAAGTGGTGAAATAGTATTTTTATACACAGTGCTGCATCTATTGTCATTTGACCTGAGAGGTGCATTGGGTAAGTTCACACACACTAAGAAAATTTTGTGAGAGCGAGAGAGAGAGAGAGAGAAATAAGAAAGCCTGGTTAACAGTGGAAATTTCTCAGATCAATACTAATACAGGCTAATACTACTAATACAAAAAGGAAGTGTAGAGAATCAAAATGATTTCTGATGGTTTGTGATACACAGGAAGGAACATGTACAGTGTTACAGAGGAAAATAAACCTTTACTGTGCACCAAGCTGCACGCCTTATGTGTGAGAGCCTGTGTGTTTGTGTGTTAATGCGTCTGAGTTTCTATTTTGTGCGTGTGTGGGAGGACAGGGGAGTTACTGAGTCCCTTTACTGGAGCAGGAAACTTGTTATGAACAGCGTGGGACACTGGTTAAAGACGGAAAAGGTATCACACACACACACATACACAAACATCATCCCACCTTCCTACTTAATATCGTTTGGGGACGTGCTAGCTGTCATTTCTGTTCCATTACTAGCAGCAGGTTGCTTCATATGTTCCAGAAACAGAGTGTATTTCTTATTTCTTTCTATCTATAATCAACCCAAGATTAGGACGGAAAGAGAGAGTGACTGAGGGAGAGAGTGACTGAGGGAGAGAGTGACAGAAGGAGGGAGGGAGTGACTGAGGGAGGGAGTGACTGAGGGAGAGAGTGACTGAGGGAGGGAGGGAGTGACTGAAGGAGGGAGTGACTGAGGGAGGGAGTGACAGAAGGAGGGAGGGAGTGACTGAGGGAGGGAGGGAGTGACTGAGGGAGAGAGTGACTGAGGGAGGGAGGGAGTGACTGAAGGAGGGAGTGACAGAAGGAGGGAGGGAGTTACTGAGGGAGAGAGTGACTGAGGGAGGGAGGGAGTGACTGAGGGAGAGAGTGACAGAAGGAGGGAGGGAGTGACTGAGGGAGAGAGTGACTGAGGGAGAGAGTGACTGAAGGAGGGAGTGACTGAGGGAGGGAGGGAGTGACTGAGGGAGAGAGTGACTGAAGGAGGGAGTGACTGAAGGAGGGAGTGACAGAAGGAGGGAGGGAGTGACTGAGGGAGAGAGTGACTGAGGGAGGGAGGGAGTGACTGAGGGAGAGAGTGACTGAGAGAGAGAGTGACTGAGAGAGAGAGTGACTGAAGGAGGGAGTGACAGAAGGAGGGAGTGACTGAGGGAGGGAGTGACTGAGGGAGGGAGGGAGTGACTGAGGGAGAGAGTGAC
>LKNJ01001792.1:0-27912 GCA_002120245.1 Maccullochella peelii | reverse complement strand
ACAAACACACACACACACACACACACACACACACACACACACACACACACACACAGAGCTATTTGGTTTCCATATATCACTGGGTTTACGATTGCTCTCCACTATTCCCTGATCTCCTCCCTGTATCACTGAACCTGTGGGTAATTGGCTTTTTAATGACTTCTGCATTTCCACACATTTCCCATCTTGGTTATTTGCCTTCTCAAGCGTCATTTGAGAAGTCACACTGAGAGAGAGAGAGAGAGAGAGAAAGAAGAAGGGGAAGGGAGGGGGGGTGCAGGTAAGAAAGTAGATGAAACAAAAGAAGAGAGAAGGAAAAAGTAGGAAAGACAAAAGACACACGAACACGCACATCTGCTGGTTTTCCATTAATGTATTCTCGTGCAAATTAGACATTAAATTACAAAAGGCAAAAGGAAAAATACAGATTCATTTACTGAGTGGAAAATGTTTTGAAATGATACAGTAAATGGCAAAGTAAACATGTTTGCAGAATAAATAATGATATTGGCTTGGGATGAGGCAATTTGATGACAAACTGAAGACAACTAAGAAATGCTGTCTGGATAATGTCTGTCCACCATGACCTTCAGAAATGTCATGACTGCTACTTCTCTCATATACATGGCTCCATTATAACCATTACCTGGAGCATTTGGATGTTCTTAAGTGGGGGGTTTTATGTCTTTGTATGACTGTCAAATTCGGCCAAAAGAAGACTCCGTTTTTGACATCCAAGAAGACTTTTGTCGATATGTAAGAAAACTCACTGCACACTGTCACATGCATTTATCATGTGTGTATCTCTTTATGTGCACTGACCTGCGGGAAAATATGTTTGTCTAAATGTTGTGTGTGTCTCTATGGACATGGGTGGTTTCATATTTGCATGCATTTCGAAGGCTGTGCATACGTGTGTTGTGTCTGTATGTGCATTTCGCCTTCAAGCCACAGTGCATGTTGTTTTATACGTATGTGAGCAGCATAGCAAAGAGGTGTGTTTGAAAGTTCGATTACAGACAAATAGAGAGAGAGAGAGAGAGAGAGAGAGAGAGAGAGAGAGAGAGAGAGAGAGATCGCTGACACAGAAAGCAGAAAAGTGCTTTGAAGTCACTTTGCTGCAGGTGTCAGTAGTAGACAGACAGACACATCGACTGACTTTCAAACTAAAAACAACTTTCATTACTCCTCGCTCAGTCAATTACATGTAAACACTCAGGCTGCGGTGACGTATCCATTAATAAGAATAAGAATAATCAAGAACTGTTGAGAACTGCAAAGTAAGTCGGCCTCTGGGTAATAAGCATCTTTCTGCCTTCTAGCCCGCAGACTAATAACCCACTAGCATGCTAGCAGGCACAGGAAATAGTGATATTAAATAGTCTATTGTCATTATTAGTTTATAATAATTTCAGCAGGCTGTCAGTGTTTACAGCTCAGCGTGGGTAATGAGTGAAAAGGTGGCGTTTACATATTCCATTTTGATTCCATGACTGAGTCATCAGTGGTACTAGGAATCCCTGAGTGGTGATGGTGATTTGTGATTGTGAAGATGAAAAATACAGAGTTAGAAGGAAATTGAAGCAGGAAAGAAGTGTTGGTGGTTCATTATTGTTAATAAAAAAGCAGTACAGAGAAAAATGTGGAACCTGGAGGTAATATTTCTGTCTGTGGAGAATTGGAATTATTAATTTCTTACACATACTATTGATAAAAATCCTCAAGTCCACAGAAATAATGGCCAATTGTGTCTAAAGCATAATACTACACAGAGCTGGAAACCCAGCTCTGGCAGTATTATGGCCTTGCTGCACTTATTATGGCCAGGCCCATCTCTCTAGGTACTGCAGATGACTGTGTTTAAAACCTGCCAGATTTACTGCCTTTACAGATTGCCTTGCACACATCAATAAACAATGAGAATAATATGTCACCCTGTCTGTGCAAGAGTTTGTGCATTCAGTTCCATGTGCAAATGCCACTTTCACGCTTGCCTATATTTGCTTATGCTCATGTCAAAGTGCTCTTTAGTGAGCCTGTGTTTTTGTGTCTGTATCTACCTATAAATAAGATTGGGTGTGCGGTGTGTGTGTGGATGCAATTTTTATTCTCTATTCATTACCCTCCGAAATGGATCATAACCTGTAGATTTTATTTTTTCAGCCTTTGGTACGCGCTGCATTCGTTAAAAGCTGCCTTTCACAAAGTTGAGTCATCTGAAGGCATCTGCTCACACAGTAGAAGCTTGTTATTGATAGAACAATCTGTGGTTTTGAAATATTGACAGGAATTTCATGCACCAATTGTTTTCTCATAACAGATAGTATGCTGGAATGAAGCTGTTATTCCTGCATTTATCCTTGGTAAGTGTGTCTCTATACCTATTTTCCATGGTACGTTTAGAAAGTGCCATTATCAGCGCAGTCTTTCACAATGTTTGAAATATAGTTCTGACTCTAGAACTCCCCGAATGTACAGAATAGTGTATTTTTCCTCATTCAGTTATTGTACTGTAAACTGATGAATAAAGTGGCTGACATTATTTTCTTCCACATACTGTACGGCTGCTGTCGGAAGAAAAAAGAAAAGACATCTATATCTAAGTCAACAGCTTTTCAAACATACAGAAATTCACCATCATCAGATTAACACTGCTCTAGTGCAACTACAACAAATTCCCCTGTAAACTCCAGTCACTTACGAACTGATGGTTTGTTTTTACAAATCTTGCTGAAGAAACATGCAGCATGCCTGCGTACAAAGACAGTGGAAATACCATGTGAAGCGACGCAGACTCACTCTAAGCAGTGCAAGTCGCACCTGTGCAAGCTAAAGGTGTTTCAGCTGGAGCAAAAAAATCTGAGCTCAACTCAAAATAAATGACCCCCACATCATGAACATACAGAGACAAGAGGGAACAGGAGAGGGGGAAATATGCTAATATGTTTGCCCATCTCTACATTGAAGGTGATGGCCACAATAACAAGGAAATAAGTAATAAGAAACAGTATGTAAAGAAAATGCAGATACCAGGCCCAGGCCCAGGGGCCCAAGGGTTCAGGGGGCCCCTAAGCCAGAGCCTCTGAACGAAGTTGCTGTTATTAACTTTGCATTTTCTGTCGCATAGTCAAAGGGCTTAGTCATTCATGTCAAACAGAGCCCCAAAAGTCCTGCAGAAAAACTGAAAGAATAGCCAAAACATTCACTTTGAAGATCTGTCAAATCCGTCTCCTGATCTGCCTCTGACCTGGTAAGAAGCTGATCCAGGTTTTCCAAGTTTTTCTACTACCATTCCCTTCAGTAGGTAAATTAGGGTTGTTGCCTTAAAGTTCCAGTTGGCTGGAGTTGTTTCGGCATGTTTCAGCCACTGCGGCCACTGAGCATAAAATTAGGTTCAAAGAGAGATAATAGTTTTCTCTCTGCATACACCGCATGAGGCATGTACACCTATTTTCCTATCAGACCTTATATCCTCTCCATTCGCCTCAAGGATAAAATCACTCAGGGAATATTATGGCTATTTTTATACACGGCATCAATGCTGCCTTTTAAAGACACACATGCGCACACACACACACAGGTGGGAACAACACGCACCGTCAGTGGCCTCAAAGGCACATTCGACTCACATGCACAGTAATATGGAGCCCACAGCTGGGTGTAGGGTATATAATCTAACCACTAACTGCAAATGAAGAAAGAAACACATCAGGGGCTCAGATTAGGTGGAGCTGGCAGAGATGGAAAATGAAACAGAGGCTGTCAATGATGTCTTCTCTCTCTTTTCTTGTGGTTATCACCCCCTTTTCTTCCAGGTTGTCTGTCATTTTCAGACATTATTGCCTTTCTCTCAGTGTTTGTCCCATTCTCTCTCGCTCTCCCTCTCTCTGTCTGTCTCTCTCTCTCTCCCTTTCACACACACTCACATATAAACAGAGAGAGTTATCACTGGCCTACAGGGAGCCATTACTTCTGTGATCCAAGGCTTTTATATGGTGGCTTGGTCTTAAAAATGGGCATTTATTGCTCCCCCTGATAAATTGTGAGTGTGTTGTGTGTGAGTGTGTTATTCATTCAATCTGCTGTTTGCTTGGCTCTCTCTTTGGAAAAGCTAGCTGCAGATAAGAGCCTCCATGTGCACATGCAGATTGTGTTTGTGTAATATTGTGTCTTGGCGAGTGAAAGTAGAGTTTAAAAAGTATAAAATAAGAAAAATGACCAACAGAAAAGGGCATAAAGACACAAGATCTGATGTCACTTTAATTAATCTTATACACATATACACACACACACTACTATGGATTGATAAAGGCAGCCAAAAGGTAGTGTGGTCCACTGGTTTTCAAATTAATCAAACACGCACATACACAGCAGACGTATTGACATTAAAAATGGTTTGCCTGGACTTCATTTTACCACCAGAAAACTGCAACAGGATGCAGTACATAAATATCAGCTATAAACTCCAGGAAGTGATAACCTATGATACCCTTGTTTATGAGTTGTTGAAGACAAGATAAGCCTTTAGAGGGGAAATTCAAGTCATCAACTGTGCAACTAATGGCATCATACCATTTTACATTCTATTTCTTTATCATAATGTGTGTAAATGTCTACAAAACTGTGTTTTCAGGCATCACATCTAGAGTCTCCATATGAACCAAAAAAACAAAGCATATTGTCTGAAAAGGGACATACTGAAGACAAATATCCAATTGGATTTTCTGTGAGGAGGAACCAGGAGCCGATCACAGGCGACTGTATCAACAGTAAGAAAAAAAACAATCAGACTGTCCTAAAGGAAAAGTAAGACAGAGGTTCAGTCTCATAGCACCCTATCCACACTTCACCCCTATTAGGCGTGATGGAAGATATGCCATAATCAAGACTGTCCAAAACCAGGTTGTGGAATGGATGTGAGCAACTAAAGAAAAGTGTCAAACAGAAGCAGTGTATTTAGCCATATTCGGCAAATCATTGAGTGTATGAAACATACTGAGATCACAAATGGACAGTGTAGTGGTTTGAGAAGTTTCTATAGACAATTTGATACTTTCATTTTGCTGTGAGACTGGGCCACTGTTTACTTGCCCTCCACTCCCGATTTGAGTGTGGCCTCATGCTTACCGACTCTCCATCGTGAAGGGATCAGTGCGGGAAAGGGTCAAAAAAATAAAAAATAAAAAATAAAAAAGCAAAGCCAAGCAGACCAGCAAAGACACACCAAGGAGAAATAACATTGTTAGATTGTCTCAAGAGAGAACCCAGGAAGAGACAGAGACATATCCAATCTGCTCTAAAGATAAACAAGGAGGAGAACGAGCCAATTAGCTTAACTCTAAGGAGAAACAGTGAAAAAAGATCCAATAAGAAATACTGAAGAATAAGTGAAATTCTGATTTTATCTAAGACGAAACCATGAAGAGAGTCATCCAAACTCTGGCAAACCATAATAACCTGCATAAAGGTTTGTATCAGTTCCTCTACCCATCCATAACTCATTGATTTATTCTCTGCATTTTATCCAGCTCACCTTCTCCTCAACATCAACTCCTTTTCCTCCCCTAGTCCTCCTTTTTCCATCCTCCATCTTTAGGGTTTCCATCATGGCCGTGATGCAAACTTTAGGTACTGTTTCATTACTTTCCATAACTAAGTTGGATCGCATCCATGACCTAAAAGTGCAATTCCTTCCAGGTTTGTTAATGTTGTTTTGTTTCTGAGAGCAGAGCAGAGTCTGATTTTCATGCCTGATAGGTTGATCTCAAACAGATGAGGCAAACAAATGAAACTTGTAAATCAAGTTGTAAAATCCCCCAACGCCTCTTGAGATGTTAATATAATTTCTGATTTCCTTTTCTGGGAAATATCTTTTAAAATCCAGTAACATCCCAGTGATAGTCCGAACTGGTTTGAAATAATCCCAACTCCCCAGTACCTGTGTTTCCCTGTCGTACCTGTTCTTCCTAAATATAGCCATTACCTGCCAACTATCCATTCATCCTCCCCCTCCTCCCCCCTCTCCCCTCTCTCTCTATGACTCGCTCGTCTTTCCATCCTTTTTCCTCCCTTCATTCTGTTTCTCTTATCTCCTGCTGCTCCTGTCACTGACAGCTCTATCTGCTCTAGTCGGAGTTACAAAGGGATTTTACCACTCAGGTAATCCATCTATCTTCATCTCACACTCTCTCTGTGGATGTATAACACTGCTATAACAGCTTCACTCTGAAAGAGACTGACAGCTCCACACAGCTCTCAGAGCGACATTTCAGTGGGAGCCGTGATTCAAAATCTTGCTTATCCTAAAAGGAAAGTGCTGTTTAAAATTTAAAAAGACTTTTAACTTGCAGTTATTTAGCCGGGAAAGTTTGCAGAAGAATGCCCATGCCCTTTTAAGAAGATTGTTTTTCCCTTTCAGTTATAAGATGACATTTTACTCACCAATTACATTGCTGAGATCTGAAGGCATTGTAGCACAACTGCAAGTAACACATGTAGTCGGAGGATCAGATAAGTTTTAAACTGATCCCATGTTTTATCCAATTATCTAAACCACATATGTGAAAATGAAACTGAAGGTGAACGCAGCCGACATATTGTCTTCTGAATTGTAAAGATGAACCAGGAAGGAGCGCTGCAAGAAGCGATGAATGGGTTTACAGCTGAATTTACACACATACACAACATACGTTATAATAGTCAATATTGTTTAGATAATATGGTTTTACTGGGGACTTGTTTAAAGTCAGATCATTTGTGTTGTTTTCACCATTGAGTTCTCCAGTCCCTAAACATTGTTAATGGAATGTCGGCCAAAGCTATTAAAATACATCCCACAAAGTAAAAGACCGGCTTGGCTGAAGTAATTGGAACTGAATGCTTAAGGCACTTTGACTGCACCGCTTCTATTTCGTATACACTTTAGCAATCAGCCAGGTGGTGCCAATATTCGCTGTTGGTGTGAGTGGGTCAACACTGCTTTTGCAACCTGTCCAAAACATGCTCTGAGGTATGACTCTGTCCCGTCCATTGACTGCTAAGATGGTTAATCATCTGTATCCGCAACATTGCAACGACCTCTTGCAATGACGTCTAAATGGAAGTTCCAGGTACTGATGATCACATCCCTGTTTCTTGTCCAAAAGATAAATATGCATATAATCATTTTACACATATTATCATCCCATCTGACTTTATATACGAATTCAGACTTTATCTCTGTCAACATAATGTTGAAATTCCTCCAGCTCGGCTTGTTGCTTTCTCTCACCCTAATCCTTTTTCCACACGCACAAACAAGCACCAGATGCAGACTAGAGACAATGCTTGCATTGTTATTTTATCATTATTATAATTAAAATGTACTTTGCTCAAGGCTGTTGCCTCCTTCATAAAGCATTTAAATAGTCTGCCTGTCATTAATCGGGCCACTTGGCGCGCAGACTTATGCAAGGATTAAGTTTGCAGTGTGTGTTTGCCCACTGCACCAAACACATGATCTAGAATCTGTCAGTAGAGTGACTACTTTTCCCATGCAGTAATGAGTACAAATGTTATCACAGTTTAAAATGGCTGACAGGTTCAAATATGACCTCTAGTGTAGCTGTTGATCATCATGTAACAACCAGCCATCTGCAGCATTTTCATAAAACTTTCAATTTATTCATCTTTTCCTTTAACAGACTCTATCCCTTTCCAAGTCAGTTTGATACAACTGACGGGTGATTGCAAATGATATCATAAAGCTTTATTGTAGCCTAAACAAACTATTCTGCAGTTAAACACAGTGTAAGGTTGCTGCAGTCTGGAGTCTCCTCAAAGACGACCAGGTAGAAAACTGTTTGTGTCTGTCCGTCAGTGTAACCCCACAGCTGCCATTTGCCACTTCTCCTTCATCTTTACACTCAAACCCAAAGCTAACCACTTGCAGCTTTCTCTCAGTTAACACTGCACAAAATGTGAGTATTTACACAGTGGCTGTCTGTCACCCTGTCAATGTGTTATTATCGCTTTGAGCCATTTGTCATTTCTCCAGCCCTTCCTCGCCGCTTCCCGCCCGCCCACAAATCACAAATGCAATCAAGCCAGCCCCGACAAGGGCCCTCGAATCACCACCAGTAACCAAAAAAGCGGACGGCATATTTAACCTCTGTACCCATCAGCAGCCACTTGACACACACATACAGACACACACACACACAATTAATGCTATACGGCTGTGACACGCTATAATTCAGAAGTCTATTACTGATGGCAGTTTCAAACAAGGCATGATAGTGTGTGTGAGTGTGTACTGTACATGTTTCAGTTTGTGACAAAGTGTATAGATGTGGTCGTGTGTGTTAAATATGTGTCACAACTGAATGGTGAAGCACTCTCTGATTAGTACTGATTTGTTTTCAGCCTCTCGAAGGAAAAATAAAAGGGAGCACTGACGAGTAGACACACACACACACATGCAGACAAAAACACACACAGATATGAGAAAAATGTCAAAATACAACTTGAGATGTTCACCACAGTTCAAACATATTTTTCTGTCAAGCTGTCAAATCTAAAAAAATAACATCGACGGAAACTGAGAGGCAAATTTAGGACAAAGACGCCTCAGGAGGAATGAATGTCTGGGAGAATGAAGGTGCGAAGGGGGGGGGGGGATGAAAGAATATAAGTCATGAAAGAAAGAGCAAAGACAGGCAGAGCTGTAAGGCTTTGTGCAACACAGTTTGTTGCCTGGATTGTCAGTCAGTGCAAACATCAACTCTGCAAATGACAGGGTACACCCACAAACACACACACACACACACCTCTGGCATTGTTAGCTGAGCTCTGGCTAGCTTACTTTAAAATCACCAAAAACCTCATGGAGGAGAAAAATTTGGAAATATATTTCATTTGGTTGTCAAGCTTTTGCAAGCCTGCAAAACGTCGAAGGAAAGGGGGGGGGGGGATTTGTGCGAAAAAAGTGACAGAAAAGTAAAACTAAGAAGAAGAAAAAAAAGTCTCAATAAAGACTGCCTGATCTGGAATTCACACAGAATTGAGGAAAGCAGCTGGGAGAGAGAAAAAGAATTAGGCTCAGAGTGATTCACTGCGACATCCACAGGTGGTGGCAGAGGAGAGGATCCAGAGAGAAGACACTGATTGATTGATCAGTTTACTGACATATCCCAATCAGCTGACCATTACGGCCATGATGTGAATGTGGATGAACTCAGTTTGCTCGGGTTTGACTCTGCGGAAATGTCTGGACTGTTTTCTCTCATCCATCCCTCTGGACCACACAGTATTTACACCCTGCAGCCCAGTTAAATCTGTAGATATGCACATAACATATACATCCAAGTCAGAATTGCACGTTTGATGGCATTTATAGGCCTTGCACACCCAGGGTTCACACACACACACACACACACACAGGTGTTGTGATGTGCCTGATTAGGCCTCTTCTAAGGACTGTGTGGGCGTGTACAGACTGACTGCGCTTGACTGACATCTCTCCCACTCTCCAGTTGGCAGGTCAACTTACATCTTTGTCCGTTGCTATTCGTTGCTATTCATTTGGTGACACGTAATTATCAGGATAGCTCTGCCTAACTTCAACCAGAGCAGAGGTTTAATCAGCCGGAATATCTGACAACGCCTGTGCAAGTGTGCAGACCTTTTAAAGCCCCCGTATGCTGTGCAATAACAGTGATCTTGCGGGTTTATTGCATGTCACACTGTGCAAAATGGGTCTTGGTGGCAGTCTGTGTCCATGTGTGATTAATTTTGGAGGATGATAGTGCTACGTTGCAAACAGAAACAAAACACAAGCAGAGACACAGCTTTAACTTTATACAAAATGGCACATACTATGTCTTATTGGCCAGTGTATTCAGTGTCATTACATATCCCAGTTGGTGAGGTTGTAGACGAGTAGCAGCAGTCTCATTGTGAGGAAATGGGTCCTAAATTTTGGACACAATTTTGTCAGAATTTTGAAGCAGGCTGCCTTCGGTCGCCAAAGTTCTTCATCTACATTTTTGACAACAAAAGATTTCAGCGCGCTTCTCTCACGATGTCGACTTTCGTCTGGGACAAAACTGCACCTTAAGATGTATAATATCTGTCTGTAAATGTTGCCATAAATGGAAAACCAGCAACCAACATTTGCAAATCTGGACACGTTTCTAAATATATATTTTACCTCAGATTGTAATTTACTGTATAGTTTATTGTGGAAAGCTAACAACCAGCTCATCTCTTTATATGAGCGCCTCCATCCATCTGTTTGCTAACATTTGCTGTGTGAATACATTCATGAACGTTTTAAAATAATAATATTAAAACAGAACTGGCCTTTCTGATTAAATGGTACCCCTATCTGTAATTGTTTTTCACAAGCATTTGCACTTCTGGGACTTATTACATTTCTTACTTCCAGCTCCATGTGTGAAGCTAACAATGTCTGCACAACTTTATATACCTGATACAGTGAATAGTTATCATTTCACACTCTGTCAGTGAAGACCTTTTTATCTTTATCTGTTATTTTTAATCCAGTGTTTTCTTCTCTTGTAATTACTCTTCACATTATCTTGAACACTCTTTTTTTATATTCTCTTCTTATCTGTTTCCTTGTCTCAGCTGCAGCCCAATTTCCCTTCAGGGATCATTAAATCTTCATCTACTCTATCTAATTCACAGAAAGGCTAGACAGAGATTGTCTGTCACTGTTCAAACCACAAATGAACACGTTTCTGTCATTCTCTGACTTCAAAAAACTGCCAGTCCGGTGTTGTTTTGCAAAGACGGGGTTTTTACTGGTTCTGAATACTGCCTCTTTCCAGAACATAAAAATAAAACATTTACAAAGACAATATCAGCCAAATAAATATATGATGTAGAACCAGAAGGAAGATGACAGGAGAAAGTACACACAGTTGGAAAGTAAACAGTAAAGACCAGACAGTGTCTGAGGCGATGGGAGCTTTTGGAAGAGATGAACAGTCTCAGAGAAGAAATAAGAGCAAAAGATATCTATTCCTCTGTGATTATTCCTTCACTGTGAGAGAATTAAGGCTCTGTCCATTCCCACCTGAGCCCCTCTATCTCTCCATCTCTCTTTGTTTTCGTATCTGTGACAGTAAAAGCATTTCATCTACTGTAGTGCACTATAGAGTGCAGCAGGAATGAGTCTTAAAACCCTGGAATGAGTTAGCATGTTTACACTTCCCGTTCCCTCATCTGGAAATGAACAGGGTTTCTTGAATGGGTTTTTGGTTCGTTTATATATTTTCACATGTATATTTTCTGTAATAATCCAAAATCCATTGGCTTTTAGTCGATGGAACCAGGGCAATGCTAACTTCCGGGTTAGCAATACGCCCCAATACGTCTTTTTTTTTTTTCTGGTCAACTAACCACAGTGCGAGCGTTAATTCTGTTACCTAGAAGCTAGCAGTGGATACTGGTTCCATCATAACATTAGCATTAGTTGCTTTGACAAACTAGTCAACTTGGCTAGCTATGAAAAGCCGCACAGTATGAACAGTATATTTCTTGGTTCAATTAGTTTAGTAGGGCCAATATTTTGCCAAGCTTCAACTTCAATTAGTTATGATACAGATAGAAATAAGGACTAATACTACTAACAAGAAGGCAATTTAATACAACTTGTTACTTTTCACTTTGATGATATTGAACCAAAATGGCAATTAACACCCAGCTCTGCAGTCCTTAATACAGCTTTAGATAATAACAACCTTCACCAACACTTCAACAACCATTTAAGGCCACTTTTAAGACAAGGTATTTGTCCCGGAAGTTGCCTTTTCGAATGGACAGGCTAGTAACAAAAAGTACTGAGAGTCATTAAGGAAAACTCTTTCTGCCTTTGTGTCAGGCTGTGAGTTTGTATCTGTCCTTGTCTCCCTTTTTTTTGGTTTCTTTCACACTTTCTGTCTCCCTTTCAATCTTTCTGGATGCTTGTCTGTCTGCCTTTGACAGTCTCTTTTGTGTCTTTTTCCATTTACATGGCTCTGTGAAGTCTTTCTTTGTATTCTACCACGACATAGGCTATCTCTCAGTCTTCCTGTGCCTCCTGTTAAGCGTTATCTCACTTCCACTCTGTCTGCAATCTCCACAGCCAGTGAATTGTTGTCTTAGTGTGTCCTTTTATTTCTCTCTTTTTTTTAATGGAAGAAAATCTCAAACTTCCTCAAATCCTCAAAGTCTTTTAACTCTTTCTATTTCTCTGTTTGTCATCCCAATATTGTCTTTATTATTTGATTGAGATACTCTCATCTGGTTTCGGTGTCTCGATCACATAGTTTGGATTTTTTTTTTCTGTGTGCATGGGACAAGCTGTCTCTCTTTTTGTGTGTGTTTAGCATGTGTGTTAGCACACACTTGCACGACATGTATGTGACAAACACACACTTCAGTACACAGATGGTGATTTTTCTATATTTTTTCACAGTCCTCTCTAACTGTCTCTCCCTCTCTGTGTATTTTTCTGTCTATCTTTACTCTCCCCCCTCCTCCCCTTAACTCCCCCTTCTCTCTCTCTCTCTCTCTGATCACGTTTCACATTTCAGATTGTGGCCGTGTTGATGGGTGCTGAAAACATCGACTGGCTTTGATGTTTGATGTTTGCTGCTCGTGTGAGTTTGTCTCACTCAGCCTGGGGTTTGAAGGTAATAAGAGGTATGAGAAATGTGTGTGTGTGTGTGTGTAGGGCCAGGCAGGGAGTATAGAAAAAGCCGTTGGCCATTTGCAGGTTTGCGAAAGTTGGACTGTGAAATAAATTTACTGCGGTGGCATTTTTTTCCCTAACTCATGGTTATTGTTATTTTGAAAAATGCTAGCCAGAGCTCAGCTAAGAATATACCAGAGGTGTGCATTTATGAGTGTGTGTCAGTCAAGCTTAGCAACTGAAAAGCCAATAAACAGAAAGAATGCATTTATTTATGGTAGACAGCAATAACCTGTTAACATATTCCACACAAGTTTTTTGTACAATCTCACATAGCCTACTTGACCTTTAGCCTACATTACAGGAAACATATTGTAACGGACTGGGTGACATGTTAGTGTTTAACTGTTATGTTATGAGTGTTACTGTGTTAAGAGACAGGAGTTCAGCTAAGGTAAAAATGATTGTTTATTGCAGTTACTGAGTTTTCCAGGGTGTCAGTGAATGTGTTGCTGTGAAGCCTGTCAGTCATTTTAGCTGCCTATGACAGTGACTTGTGTGAGATAGTGTACCTGTGAATGGCAGAGAGTTAGGGAGGATGTTGTTGTTGTTCCTGCTAGTTTTGGGGGAGCGAGGGATGTCTATAAGTGGGAGCCGAAGTGGGATGCTAGTACAGAGAGGACACCATAAAGGCCCTCTGGCCCACAGTAGCCTGGGTACTGCTCGCCAATAAAGGTGATAGCAAAACCAGCTAACGTCTCGTAGGCTTCTTACTGAGGGAAGCTACAATATGAAGTCATGCCATGATTATGCAAAACACTAATATGCTACACAAAATATCTTTGCTGTCACCAGGAATGTGGGTGTGCATCTTATTATCTTATCTTATTATGTATAGTTTGGGAGCAGTTTGCATGTTTGTTTTTAAATGTAATTATTATTTTGTAATGCATGCATTAAAACAGATTTCAGCATCAAATTTATGAACTCTCATGAATTCAGACTGTGAGATTATTATGTCTATAAGCAGACGAGAGATAGAAAAACACTCATGCCCATCCAATCTTGTCACATCTATAAATTGTGGGTGAGGATTACATCATTCCATGTCAATACAGAGATGATGAGAGAAGAAGTTAGCAAAGCGCTCATTCCAGTCCAATCATGCCTAACCCTGAGATCTATAAACTGTCGGGACTATGGACTATATGACAACGATGTCTAAATGGAGGTGAAGAGAGCGAGATGGAGAGAGCGATGGTGCCAATCCAATCTTGTCAGATCTACAAGCTGTCGAGTGTGGGTTATGCACTATGACAACCGTATCAACCACATCAATATTATGGAGGTGAGGCGAGAAAGAGGATTATATGATAACTGTGTCGATAATGGAAGCAAGGAGACAAAAGCAAGAGGCTTATTTGCCCCCGCGTACATGTACATCCTGTACCCAAACTGGTGGCAAACATCTCAAATATTAGAGAGCTTTGGGGAAACATACAACTTGAAATCACAAGGGAAGCACAAAAAGATTTCTGAAGTATTTAAATAAAGTGTTAAAATATTTCAACAAACTGAGCCTTGACTTCTTTTTCACAGAACGCTCTGAGTAGAATTTTATCTACTCACAACAACTAAAGGCCAGTTCAGACCAAAGAATCGCGACGAGACAAAACCGTTTTAGAACGTTGCAGCGGTGTGAAGTGGTCTGTCTCTGCTCGACTCAAGCCGGCTGACGCCAGTGGCTGGTTTTAGAATATAAGGCACGTCACCTGTCAACAGCCAATCAGCTCGTTGCAAAGTCAGCTGGTGATCTCGACACTCTCGTTTTTTTATGTTTTCGCCGTTCCATCAACACTAGAAATGCAACTGTAGCAAGCAACTCACTATCACTATGCTCATTCATATTTCAAGACGCTACAAATTAAATCCAGCCGCAAAAAAAGCCTTAAAAGCCGTCAGTTAGAACAGAACTATAGAGAGTCGTTGCTATGGAAACGATACACCGTCTCGTCTAGTCGCATTGGTGTAAACTAGCAGGTTTCAGAGTGTTGTAGACTGGCGGTGTCAATTAGCCCTTTTCAGAACTTGGAACCTTTTATCTTCTTTGGTTTTTGTAACAGACTATAACAGAACTAGATTTCAGTTTCGTTCTAATGGTACATTCAGACCAGATTGTCACCACTTCTTGCATGATGAAAAAAAGTGAATCAACATGAGTAAAGACATCCCAGTCACCACGTAGTTGACATGGTGCTCTGTGCTCAATGGCCTTAGAGGAGTTTTTAAAAAATCTCATCTGATAAATGAAAGGCAATCATAATCTCCATATCCCAGTTTTCTTCTTTCTGCTGTCCCTTTTTGCTTTTGTTTTCTCGTTGGCTTAATGGCTAGATCTATGGCAACTAATCAATGAATATCCAATTTCTGACAACCCCAAACGTCTGAGTTGCTGACTGGATAAGCGTTATGTTGCATCAGTGCGTGCTAAAAGCACCTCACTTGGACCTGCTTTAATCTTGCAGTCTGCCGATAGAAGGAATATGGACAAATCTTGGTAGCGCACAGATGCATATTCAAAGGCTGTTATTACCACTGCATGAAGCCTAATGTGATGTAATCAGACTGCAGGTTAGGACGATCCAAAAAATGAAATCTGTAAAAGCTTTTGTATGCCTGTGTATAAATCATTATACTTTTTCCATATATGAATATGAAATATGAATAAGAAGCCCCATTTGTGAGTATTGCAAGTCTTTTGACAGTACTGTATTGATGCAACGTGGTACTGATACTTTAACCATCCTAGGTCCGGTACGGGTACATTGGCAGACTTGACTAAACGCGAGAGACAGACAAAAAGACTGACAGACAAATTGTTCTTATCCTGCCTCATCAGATCTATAGCTGTCAGGGCAGCGTGCAGTTGTCTATGATGAGAAGGGCTTATAGGCCGTGATGGCTATTGCCCCTGACAACTACCGCCCGCAACGATAGATGAGACAGATAACTGACATGAGACATATCTACTGAGAGAGAGACAGACTGGCATAGCACTCATGCCCGTTCAATCGTATCAGATCTTCGGCACAAGATCTTGGTCTGGTGAGTTGAGGCTGTGTCTGACAGATCTCTCCCTCCACCACTTCTGACACGTCAGAGACAATGATTGGAAAAGAGAGAGGGGGAAAGATGATGATGATGATGTATGAGAGTAATAATTGACATGACTTAGAGATAATATATGATAGAGAGAGAGAGGGAAGAAGGGAGGGTTACGGGATCGTTGGGTGCAATATGAGAATGATACGGTGAATGGTTAGAGAGAAAGGGAGCAAGAAAAAAGACAGAAATATATTTCTCTGTGGTGATCTTGATGTCTGAACTCCTGAAGAATTGGCACCGTTTATAACAGTCAACCCGGGAGATAACATGTGTCTGGTGAGGTCTGCATCTACTTCTTTCCACTCCCACACAGGACTAGTCTGACTCGCAGGAAGCAGGCTGTGGGTATAAGCCTGCCATCATCCCCTTTCGCTATCTGCGTCCGTTTACACTGCACCGTCCTGGGCTTAGCCCCGCCCAAGTGTGACTGGTTTAAAGAAAGGTACTGCTTTATATTACAGTCCTTTTAATAAGCATTGGTTAATAGGTAATAGGTAGGCCCTTATACAATAAGTCCTTATAAGATGTTTATTAACAATACCATGTGTTAATAAAGACTATATTGTTGTTAATAATAGCATCATAAACACGTTTATTGTTAGATTATAAGAGATTTATAAGCACTTATAAGAAACTTGTTCACAATTAATAGACTGCTTAAGAAAGTTAATAACAGCCTCATGAGTTTCTTATAATTGTTAATAATAGCATAATTAATAACTCATTTATTTTAGTCTTACTAACTTACCTATTCTACTTACCTATAGTAAACCTTTACTAAGCTGTTTTTTGTTGCTTTATTAAGGTTAAAAAAAAGCTTTATTATTCATTTATTAGCAGTCAACTATGCTTTACTGCTGCTGCCGGATCTAAAGCGAGAGCAATGTCTTTGTTGTCTTTCTCCAGCACGGGCACCACGCTAAAACAAAGTGTGGAGATAGGTCTGGCTATGCGAGACTAATACAGGACCAACTTTGACAAGTCAGCAAAGGGGGCACCTGTTACTGCAGCTGAGTCAAACACTGGGTCTGTATGAGGTTAATGGGTTAATGGGTGCACCGCACTCACAGCTCACCTCAGCTCACAACAGAGCAGTAGATTATTATATCACTAACCTGGACCTATTCTATCTGAGTGCATTCACAGTCAGTTCCCTGACACAATTATCAAAGTAACATTACAATCTACTTCTGTTTTTTTTTTTTAATATAATATAAAAACATCATCCAGGCTGTGTTGGATGTTAACAACATATTCAACATTGTGGCAGATTTATCCAGCTTGAGAGAAATAAGGGAGAGGATGCCCTTACTGGCTTTTTCATAATTTGCATGTGAATTTGAATACTGCTTTGGAAATACAGTTTCTGAAATACAGCCATGCCAGTCAAATAAGTAAGTTGGGAGAGGAGAAGAAGGTGACTCGAGAAAGACAGAGAAATCCAAGAGACAGAAAGTGTGAAAGAGAGAGAGAGAAAGTATGCTGTGTGTGTGTGTGTGTGTGTCTGTGTGAGAGAGTTAGAAAGAGAGAGCGTGGGCGAGGGAGAGAGATCAAAAAGGGCAGAAGTGTGTGAGAGAATGAGACGGAGAGACAGGGCCGCCTGATTGCCATTTGGCGTTTGACAGGCGGAGAGAGCGACCCAGCTGGGGTCACGTCACGATCTGTCTACCGAGTTATATCAGTCTGCCAACTGAGATGGACAGAAGGAGATATGGAGATATAAAAAGAAAGAGAAGTTAACATCTTAACTTTTTCTCCTACTTAAAACTTTTTATCCTGCCACAGCAAACACTGGAATGAGAATGAGTACTCGATGATGTGGCTAAAACAGTGAACACCTGTAACTGTTTTGTAACTTCTGGCATGAAACCGGACAAAAATAGAGATATTCAATATCAGCAGCTTCTTTTCAAAGATATGTGCACCACTATCAACCTGCAAAGAGTCTAAAGTTGGTGTCAGAACTTAAGAATACTGAATTATTAGACACCCCACACATAATAACTGTTTCCACCAACATACACCGATTTGTTAGTCTTTACAGCACATTGAATCAATTTGACATGCAACCCCGAAATCTCAAGGGGACATGAATTTTGTTTTTGTTGTCAAAACTATTTGCCTTTCTAATTTATGCAGCAAATTAGGCATAAAAGATTTTAAAAAAGAGACAAATTTGGATTGGATTAGTATTTTTCCTGCTATAGGATGTCCCACTTCCTGTCATAAAAATGTTCAAAGATTACTAATGAGAAATAAGGGCAGTGACTGGATCAGAATTATTAAAACGCCACACACTGCTTGTTTTTATCTACCGACTGGTAGACACCAACTGGCCCGGACCGGAAGAAGACCTGCTCCAATTTGGTCGGATAAGTTGTGATGCCAATCATAACTCTAACTGGTCCAACAATAGTAATGTCTGTGTCCCCACCTTCACTAATGGG
Source organism: Maccullochella peelii (assembly GCA_002120245.1). Classification (NCBI taxonomy): domain Eukaryota; kingdom Metazoa; phylum Chordata; class Actinopteri; order Centrarchiformes; family Percichthyidae; genus Maccullochella; species Maccullochella peelii. The sequence continues at coordinate 9,621 of LKNJ01001792.1, read as the reverse complement.
TCATAAATAAAGTTTGTTGGATTAAATTAGAATACAGAGAGAACAGAACAGAAACAGAGATACATATGTAGCATCCTACCAGTAGGCAGAGCAGGGTCCATGGTGGGTTTTTCCCAGGAGTTGACTTGTTCCCAGGTAAATCCATTGGTTCCTAGAGAAACGCTGTACCCACAGCTGCTATATGACTCCTCAAATGTACAGCCACCTAAACAGAGAGAGACAAACATATATTTACAGATGACACAAATTTTCACTGACCAAGCAATTTGGGGTTTAGCATCTTGGAAAATTCAACAAGGTGGGGTTGAACCTCAGGCTTTTTAGTGACAGGGCGGTAAGTCCAACTAACAGCTGGGAGCTCAACGAGGAAGATGTTGACAATTATTTGGACTGAATCATGCAAAGAAAGCTCTTGAAATGAAGCTGGTGTAAAGAAGAAAAAGTAGACTTATCCTTTGTCCAGCTGGTGATACAAAAAAAAAAAAAACAGGAAAAGAATCTATCTCACAATAGGAAAAAAGAAGAAAAAGAATCATTGTAAGAACTCCCACATATGCCCCATTCATAATAATAGCATGAGAACTAAAGGTGTCTAAAATTGTTATCAAATATCGACCACTGGGGGCAGCAAACAAGCCTCGAGGAACAACTGAATGAGCAACTACACTTCCTCCTCCAAATACCATACAACAGCTGTTTTTTCACATTACATGCAATGTGCACATCACATCCAGAAAGCATGCATCATTTCCTGTGAATCCCTTGTATGCGAGTTGAACTCCATATGGGAAAGGCAGAAACTACTACATACAGAGTTAATTACAGAATGCAAATACATTGAATGGCTAATGCCATAAAAAGTGTTAAAAATGGGGTTTGATATAATGAAAATCTTTACAACTTCTGTTATTCACCATATTTGTAATAAAATTCTACATGTTTTTCAACCACATCTTTGATCACTTCAATAAGGTTTGGATTTCTAAGAAGTTTTTTGTTTTGAAAGCAGAGCTTTTATAGGATCTGGTAGTGTTAACAGTATTATACTAATTAAGTTATCAGCATGAAGTGAAAGAGCCAGTGCAAGACAGACACTGTCGCAGTTTATCAGAGAAGAGGGGGAGAAAGAAAGTGAGAAAGAAAAACAGAACGAGAGGGAGAGAGAGTATGCCTTTATATGAGAGAGAGGGAGAGAGAGTGAGGGGCAGATGAAGAGAAAGCTCTATGTGTCAACATGATTAAGTCACAGAGTCTCATCGTTATTTCATGGCCCGGCTAAGACACATTTTCCACCGCATTAGCCTTCTCTGCTAGCCTAGAGCACTGCACGCACACACACCCACACACACAACCACGCTTCCCTAATTAGACATATGCTTTGACACACAACCATTTTAATTTGTTTTGAAGCATTTGAAATGGGGGAACGTTATTGCTTTATTCGTGAAATCGCTTACTCACTTTTTTGTTTTTTTAAATTTTGTATCTGCCCCTTTGTTGCTGTCATCTCCTGAGAGTGCATTCATGTCACTTTAGACCTCATCAAAACAAAAGAAAAGCGTCTTGTCATCCAACTTCAACTGTAACATGCTTGTAGATTAAAGGACTTAGTGAGACCTTGCATCATGACTGCAAAGTTGACTCTTAGTTGTGTTATACCAAGAACGTTACATGTCTCTTGAACATGTAGTGTAGTTTAGCACCAACACTTTCAAAGTTGTCTAACCAACAAAATGCGCTCTGAAGCACCACATAACATCAATGATGTGGGAATCTTCCAACAAGTCCTCCAACCTAAACGACAAAATAGGTTGTTTGCCAACGACTCCCAAAATGACATATATAGGCGTACCGGACCTTCGTCGTCATGGTAACAATAATAAACATGTGGTTAACCTTGGTTGTGGTTGCAGTTTGGTTAGGTTTTGGCACTAAAACTACTTAAGTACGTAACTTTACTTACATACGTAAGTTAAAATAAGTCAACGTATACTTTTGGTTTCACACGGGTCATGAACAGCGTTCTACGCACTCGCTCTTTATACAACGTCACCTGACTTCTGTCTTTGTCCCGTCATAATTACTACGCCCACTAGAGGTCGCCGCCTAACAATAAACGTAGCTATGGGTTGTAAAAAGCTGCTTAAACAGACGAGCTCTACGGTTGTATTATTGTATCTTCGTACGACACAATCTCGGATGAAATGTACAGAAATTGTACTCTTGACACTGGTGAAAGAAGTGCTGGTGTGTTCGTGTTATCCGCCCGTCACTATGTCAACTTATTTTGAAATAAGTTTAAAATTAAGTTGTCTTATCTATTCAGTTTTCAACACTGTAAATAAATGACTCTTCTGACTTTAACCTCTGGAGTCTGCCTCTTACCTTCCTTGACTCTCTGGCCAGACATCCCCACAGGCTGTTGTCTGACAACACACATACCCTAAAATGTCAAATGCAAGAAATGTATAGTATAGTTCTGGTTATGCCTCATCGAGCAAGACTTACATCAACTGGGAAATAAAATAAAAACAGGAAAAAATCTGTATTCTCTTTGAAAAACCACCTCCAGCAGTGGGTGAAAACTAGGAAAAACACTGATTATCTTACAGATATGAAAATAGCTGTTATAAATTAATCAATACTGAGATAATTAGCCTTTATCGCCCCCTCGTTGTTCAGTGATCTCATTAGAACAGAGTTATAAACAGGCAAGGGGGGTCTGTGGGGGGATCTAGCATCAATATTCAATATATAATATAATATAACAATATTAAGACCACTACCAGGGGATGAGAGGGAGAAGTGACTCACAGCGGTTGGAGAGACTGTGTGTGTGTGTGTGTGTGTGTGTGTGTGTGTGTGTGTGTGAAAGCCCCTGATCTAGTTTTGAAAATCAGTACAACGCCTCCCTTCTCTGCGTCTCATTGACACACAAACATAATTACGCACACATGTTCTGTGTCAGTGCATTTGCATAATAGAAACATAACACTGCGTTCTGATCGGGAACACGGCTGTGAGCTTGTGTGTGTGTGTGTGTGTGTGTGTGTGTGTGTGTAAGGTGCAGTTAGAAGCATGCATGTGGTCATGTACGTCGACGCGTGTGTGCAGGAGTGTTTGAGTAGTAGCAGTGTGTATAAATGTACAGTGTGTTAATGTGTAACGTGTGCGTGCACGTATTAGTGTGACACACAGAACAAGCACAATCCCTTCATCTCTGCTAATTAACATTCCTGTAACCAATATGATAAAATATTGATATGATGATTAGAGCATGCCTATTCACACACACACAACCAGAAAGAGAACAGCCGCCACCCACATGATCATCGTTTGAATGATGTCAGCCGTGTTTATCAATATTTATATAAAAGTTCACTTAAAAAGTTCACACACGTTCCCCTTATTATTTATATTCTGCAGTATTTTTGTTCTGCTGTTTGTCAGTGTGTCATCTTCTATTGTCAGCCAACATGTTTGCACCCAGCTGTCAACTGCTGCAGAAAATCATAATGCAGAACCTTTATTTAGTGAGATGTTCTGCTATGAGAGTCATGAGGTGGTTCACACTGAAAACAACTTGGCTGGTGTGTTGTTGTAATCTGACCTACAGTGTGGGAAGGGCCAGCAGCTCAGATTGTAGATAACAGTCTGCAGCTAAGTAGTGCTCTGAAATGGTAAAGATGTGATCACACTGTGGATAAATGTTCTGTTTCTCACTGACTTGAAATACATCCCATAACTAATTCAGTAATTGTTTCTCTTTTCTGTACGCGCTTTTATTTGGTCCAGCAGATAAAGTTCTTTGACCATTTGTGCAGCATTATTTCTGATCACTCTGCTGTTGTGGCATCACATTCTTTTTTTGGTGCCGAGTGTGGGCAACTTGTTGGACTGAAGGCAAATGTGACCACATCTTTCAGCTGTGGTATTGTTTGTCTCTACAGAGACAACCCACACCAGGGGAATAACAACCCCAGTCATTTGTTCAAAAAAGCTACGTTCAATAACAAAAGTTTTAGAAGGATCTTCTAGGTTTTGTCCTATTTTTTTTTCTTTACTTGTTTGTATCTCGACGTCATTGTAAATGAGGGCAACCTCAGTGGTTCTTCGAGTTTAAAGTCCCCATAAAATCAAAATGTTTACGTGTTTTTTACAATATGTCTTGCACCTATACGCCAGTATCTGGCCCAACAATGAGTTTTGTTTTGTCTTAATGGTATTTTAGAGTGTGTCATTTCCCGGAAAACAAAAAAATGTTGATGACTCATCCTGCACTCAGGGGCGTATACTAATTTTGCTTTCTCAAAATTTGATGACAGCGCCAGAGCGGAGCGTTTCTGGGTGGCGGGCCTCACTGATTACTGTACAAAAATGCAACTTTATAACTTTATTCACTGATTTGGGTGAAACTGGGTGGAACTGGAAGTCCCTCCCTAGCTTCCTGTTTTTACAGGAAACATGTAAATATGCGGAATGAAATAGCACTAACTGATTCATGGGAACTTTAAATAGATTTGAAATGAAATGGAAAAAAATGTTACACTCCAAACCTTAGTCAAGTAGTTTCAGTTGCCTAAAAGTAACCCAACTTTAACCATAGTGGTAGCAGATTAAAAAGCTCTTATTTTAATTAAATTTTGTTTTAAAATCCAGAATCACAAAAGTAACTAGATGGACCAAAGGCAGAGATGAAGGCATCTGAGAGAATTATGTAATTTATGTCTTGCATTGTTTTGCCATGTACATGATTTGTCATGTATATGTTAAGTGCTGACTGAGTAGTATTAATCAAAAGGTGAAGAAAAATCTAGCAGCAACACAAACACTGAATGCTACCCTTCTAGGAACATAGACTTTGACATGTCTATTTTGGAAAGCTTTCAATGTCTGGGATGAACTTTTCACCTTGTTTTGTGCGCTTGCCAAATGGAATAATTCATCAGGGAGAGAAAGGAGCAGAAATCTGATTGTTGATGGTCCACAGCCAATTAAATATTTTATCTAGGTGAGAGTTTCTCCTCCTTTCCTGCTGGTCTGTAAATCAAACCTGTGATTCCAGCAACAGAAAAGCCTGTTCAGGCTTACGGTCAGTGTGCTGCTTAAGACAATGTGTGCAATTCCAGTATTGTTTTACAAATTCTGGGGTCTAAATGACTAAAAGTTTTGGAATTGGTCCAATAGATCGCGTCGGCCAGCATCCACGAACAGGCTTCAGTGGCTACAAACGTAATCCTTGCAGGCAATTGCGCCCATCAAAGTACATCCACCAAAAGTGCAAGTTTTTGGTTGATATGTGTCTAACAGAATAACTCTTACTCACGTTTCCACCATCGTCTTCCTGCAACAACTCAACCTCTCGTGAGATTTCGGAGCGAGACTTTCTGTTTCTGGTTAAACAAAAAGGATCTTACTCTTTAACAAAAAGGTGTGTTGCAAAAACAAGCACTTTTAGTGGACGTACTTTTCACAGGTGCAATTGCCCCAAAGGATTATGTTGCAGCCATTGCAGCTCATTCATGGGTGCCGGCTGATCTACTGAACCAATTCTAAAACTTTTGGTAACTATTAGTCATCTAGACCCCAAAATTTGTAAAAGAAAATAAATAAATAGGGCCAAGGCTTAAAAATTGCAGAATTACCCTTTAATAGTCCCAATGCTTTTTTTTTCAATTAAAACAGCAGCAGATATTGTGGGCAAATTAATAGCTGACAGAGAAATTACAAGGACTTCTCCCTGTTGTTGTTGTTGCTGCTGCTGCAGTTGAGATGTAATTTGTTTTGCTATCAAAAAACATTCTTACCAAAGCTTAATAAGCAGAATAGCAATTACTTTTCACATAATGGAGTGTTACTGCGTGTGTGTGTGTGTAAGGTGGCAAAATCAGACACATTTAAAAAAATAAGAGCACCGTGTTGAAACACAAAATGAATGACATATTGAGATTTCTCAACCAAATTCAATTTATATCCATTTTGAGTAAATGGTTGAATTTTTTTAATTCCTCCCAGAGAGGCGATTCAAAACGTTGGTATTTGTGTGTGTGTGTGTGTGTGTGTGTGTGTGTGTGTGTGTGTGACGTAAGTAATAAAAAATGATCACTTCTTTCCGTCCCTTCCGCTAAGTTTCAAGTCATTGTACTGTTGTCACATTTTATCAAACAGTCAATATCTCATGTAAGAATCATTGGAATTAGCGTTTTTGTTTTGTTTTAACATTACACTAATTATAGTATATTATTATAATAATCACATCAAAATATGATGTGTATTACAGGCTACTACTGCTATAAAGTAACATCCATTAACTAACGTAACCATTTGTGTTATGTAAAGAGGTTACTGGGTATTCATGCATTCAGAACTGATTTTTCTGCTTCAGCTCATCTGGTGCATTTAGACATGTGGTTAGACGACATGGATCAGACTTAGTCTATATCACTGTAATGCACACAAACACACTTGCATTATGCGAGCAACTTGGCTTTCATCCACAAGCACTCACATACATGCAGATACAGCAAAGTGAACACACACAAGAGCAGCAAAACAGCCCCGTGCCCTGAATATGCCCACTTACACACTCACACACATAAACACATCCTCCAATGATAGCACTTATTTAAGCAGAATCCCCTGTCTTTCTCATGTTAAGATTTCCATTCCCCGAGGCACCAATAGCAGCCATTAGAGCCTTTCATGTCAGCCAAAGCTAACACAGTGCGACAGGACCCACGGAGTCACAAACCAGAGGGAGGCACCCCGAGGCAAGCGACTCTAAAGAGTCTGTTTACTGCTCACTTAGATAACATCTACTGATCCTGAGTGTGTGTGTGTGTGTGTGTNGGGGGGGGGGGCAAACCGAGGACATGTTGCTGTGTGTTCATGTGTGAATGTGTTTGAGTCAGAGCAGATAACAGTTTCAATGTCAAAGGTGGAAAGTAACCAAATACATTGTATATTTTCTGATTTTTTTTATACATGTTTAAACATTTTTTAAATGTTTTTTATTAGCTTTAATTTTTCAGTTTTATTTATTTTTGCTTTTTCCATTTTTTCCCATATTGTGGGGTTCGTTTGTGCTTGGGTGTGTGTGTGTGTGTGTGTGTGTGTGTGTGTGTGGGTGTGTTAAACTCACTGTGTGTCAGAGTGTATCTGGGCTGATAATGTGTGAGTGTGCATGTGTGTATTTGAATGCGTGTCTTCCTATCTTGTCTCTTAGTTAACTCATATTAAATCCACTGTCAGTTAACATGCCACGATCCTTACATATTCCCATTAAGTCATTTAAAACCATATGCCAACATATGCAATATGCCCCCATGTACCCCTTGCCCGCGCACGCACAGGCACACACACACACACACACACACACACACACACACACACACACACAAACAGACACCCTGAAGCAAACAAACTCACTGGCTAAATACTAAATGCAATTATTGCCACCCCAATAAGCCTGGATAATAAGAGAAAGCAGACGGAGGTTTGATAATGTCACATACAGCTGGGGCAGATGTGTTTGAGGTGTGTGTGAGTGTGTGTGTGTGTGTGTGTGTGTGTGTGTGTGTGTGTGTGAGTGAGAGAGAAAGAAAGAAAGTGAGAATGAGTGAGATAAAAACTGTGTCTCAATTCAGGGGCAGGATCCTTCTAAGAACTACAAAGGTGCGGTCTATGAAGGCTGCGGCGAACCGAGCGTTGTTAAATGAGGCGGTCTGGTCTACGGACGGATTTCCTATTTGCATCATCAGCGTCACGAAACGTTGCTCCTGTCACCTAGCAACCTTGACAGCTGCAGTTGAGGTTTGAGGTTTTTAAGGCTCCTTGGTTTTTTAACATTTGTATCGTTAGCTATTCGAGTGAGTTGAAACCCAGTACTTGCTCGGCCGCTGTTGACGGTACATTTGGGGACGCAATAATCTCTTGCGTGCAATGAATCTTGGGAGAGGTTGGGCTGTGAAGGATCCAGCCGTTGGATCCTCCAAATTTGGGAAAAGAAGGCCGCATTTGAAGGAGACTTCAAAATGGGACAGCCTTGTCGGCCTTCCGAAAGCAGCCTTCGAAGGGCGCGGCCTCTGAATTGAGACACAGCTACATTGTTCGAAAGAGCAACCAGAAAACACAGAAAGAGCGCTGGTGTGTCAGGTGAAGTCAGCTCTCTTCAAACAACCAAAACTTTATTTGAAGGAAAAAGCCAAAGGCGTGAGATGAGATGTTTGTGTTTTGCATGAGTGTGAGCGTCAGCGTGTCTAGAGAGTGGGAGGTGAGAGGATAGCGCGAGACCATGAATGTTTAATAGAGAAACAGATCTACTAGTGCTTTAATAAAACAGGTTCGAGTGATATAAAATGCAGAGAAGCCAGAGGGGCTACAGGTGGTGTGTGTTTGTGTGACTCTGAGTGTGTAGAGTAGGAGGTGTCAGACCAGTCTTTGATAAAGAAAGGAAACAATCAAGAATCAAAGAAAAGCAGTCACTGTGTGCTAAATGAAATGTGTTTATAAAGAGAACACCAAGATGTGAAGGCCAGAGGTCGCATGTGTCCTGGAAGCTTTTTATGGAGGTTTCTGTAGTTTGCACGAGAGCAGCAGGGCAGTGAATGCTAAACAAGCAAGAGGAGCTCAAATGGAAACCAAAACAAGGGAGGAAAAAGGATGTGTGCAGGTGTTAAAGATTAAAACACTTCAGATAGATATTGGTGGTGCACAGTACTTTACAATCATGCTTCTACGATGTTGCTTGGTGTATTTTTCATCTTCCCGTGGATTAATAAAGGCAGATGACATGAGAACTTGTTGAGATATTTCCAGCAGCTACAGAAGGGAAATCAGCAATCTACAAGATTACCAGCAAACGTTTAGATTTTGGTGTCAGTTCCTCAGAATGACTACTGATGTTCAATGACGATAGAGGCTGAAATCCACAGAAGAAGAAGAAGCCGATCGAACAAATTCCTCTGGGATGTAATGAACATCACAGACTGATGTTTACTAAATCCATGTATTATTATGAATTTCAGCATCATTGTTAAATGACCAAGTCAAACAAAATCAATCCGCAAACTCAACAATCCAAACTTTCTCACAGACGTTTCATTGTTTATGTCCTCTTCTCAAGCAGAATTCACTCCAGAATGTGTGTCTCCCCAAACAAACTCCACTGAACAACCACTATTCTTTTTTTTCCTGTGGGTTTTCCGAATTTTTATTAGCACAAAGTAACACAAGATAATACAATGCACCACAATTTTTCATATTAGCAAATTCAGTATCTTTTTTACTTGAAGAATCAAAAAAACAGTAGATTCTGTTGGAACTGAAAACGATGTAGGAGCAGCTGAGGGAAGGTGAGCGAGTGAGCGAGTGAATAGTATCACAATTATTGTGTGTGATTGTTCCCTTAAATCTCTGCCTCTCAGTTCCAGTGTGTGTGTATGTGTGTGTTAATGTCTTAAAAGGGAGGAAGTGTTTTCCGGAACGCTCTATTGTGACTTTAATTATCTGCTACATGAATCAATAGTGGACCTGCCTTGTAACCTTTAGTTCTGCATGAAAGAACACAGAAAACAGCGTTGCCACCGATTGCTTTCACTTGCTGTCACACACACACACACA
>LKNJ01001791.1:0-104074 GCA_002120245.1 Maccullochella peelii | reverse complement strand
ATTAAGACCCAGGTATTTGGTACTGCTGTGTAAGACTAATAACGCTACAATAGTAAAAGCTTGCTATTCTTGCAGGAGTCAGTGAGACTAGAGCAGTAATGCGACAAACACTCCCTATAAGATTAAACATGTTGTTTTTTTCATTGTTAAATGGATTTAACAGTTCAGATTAGCCAAAGTCCATCCTCAGGTAATTTCAGGATAACAAATTGTTGTTTCACATCTAATCATATCACCCTGCACTCAAGCAGGCACATCCTTTTTGTTGATATCTAATCAAATTAACTCGCAACACCTTGCGCCAATATGACACTGTATAAATAATGAACTTTTAGCTTGTCATAAAACCACTTAAAACCAAATATTTCAGGCCAAGGATAAATGTCTCATGCATTAAATGGCTTTATAATGAGTGCAGTACTCATTTAAGCAGCATTACTTGATGGGAGACGTCTCTAGAAAGCTGTTTTGTTCTGCGACACCAAAATCAGAAAGCTGCTCTGTGATTCACTACAAAAAGACACCTCCTTGTTTTTTGATTTTCTACAGGCTGGTGTTTGCAAAACCTTAAAAATACCTTTCAATTATCAAATTAGAGAGATGAGTCAATTTAAAACAGTATTCATTTGGTTCAATTGGCTGGTTTTATTATTTAAATTACAGACATTTGAACGGGAAAGTTCGACAATTTGAATGTATGTTCTTTTTAAATCCTGCACAGCTTTAATAGGCCTTTTTCATAGCAGACATTTTGACTTGTCACAGTAGGAAAATCACAGGTGTTACTAATAACATGGCTCATTCTATTACCCTGAAACTGAAGCAGCTAAATGGAATTCAGCCGTAATTGATTTTATTATTCACAGCCGTCCTTTTCCTACTGACATGTCAAAATGTCTTGTGTGAAAAAGGACCTAATATCTTTCCAATAAAATGTTTTTTATTATATTATAAAGTATACTTAACTAAAATAAGTAAAATTTAGACTTAAATTAATGAAGATCAGTGACATATTTTCACATGCGATACCAAATGTTGCCTCACAGCAACAAGGTCATACCTTTGGTGTTTTTTAATGTTCAACCTGTATCTGTGGGGTTCTCCTCGGTGGTTTTTCTCCCACAGTCTAAACACATACAGGTCAGTCGAATTAGAGACACACGATTTGGACCGTCACTGAGTTGTTTTTCAGTTATGTTCACACATTCAATTAAATGTGCTTGGCTCCCGTCATGTGAGTGCTAAACGTAGTTAAATGCAGCCACAGTTTGGTTATAAACAAGAGTGTCAAAAGTATTCTTTATCACAAGTTCCTACCTGAAATTTGCGAATCGAATTTGAGATTATATTTGGCGGAACTGTGCTGTGTGAATCATAGGCTTGTGCAAATTTTAGATATGCTGTTCTAGAAGGTTTAAAAAATGTGTTAACGTTTTATGTTATGTGTAAAATTGTATATTAACTGTGTTTACTGTGGAACAGTCACGTCTGGCTGATATCCAATATGTTTAATAAGGTCAGTATCAGCGATGATACTGATCCAGTGGTTTGGATTGGTGCATTGCTTTTCTTATGTTGTTCTGGATTATTAGTACAGTAATGAATATCATCTTATCAGCACATGGACAGACAAAACCCAACTTTGGTCAGTTTTTGTTTCAGAGCCACGTCATTGAAAGCAATGAGCGCACGCAAGTGTATACGCAATAGCATGATGTTGATCTATTGTGCTTTTTACGTTTTTACAGCCACGCCCACCCATCATCACGGCCGCAGCTGTCTGAGACTACGAGTGTACGTCTGCTGCTCCACGGGTGAGTCTTTCACTTTGTGTGTGTGGTGTGTGACCTGTAATGCAATGCTTGGACCTGTTTGCAGACTGTACCTGCACCCATCTGGCAGGCACCGGGCTCCCCACGAACCCACACACACTTATTACTCACACACACACAGCGGCTGCATACAGATACATACACAATCTAAATACAGTCTAAAACAGGCAGAGCTATTAATACTCCTGCTGAGTTTCCCCTGCAGCATTTTCACTCACAGCACAGAACCCCCCTTGCTCCTCTTTTTCTTTCCTCTCTCTCCTTTTCTGTCTCTCTTCTTTCTCTTCCTGCCCTCCCTCTACAGCAGCAGAAAGGAGCAGCTCCAGCTTTGAAGGCCCTCACCCCCGCCTCTTCTCCACTCCTCTCCTCTTCTCTCTCTTTCCTCCTCTCTCACCCCTCCTCCCTCACCCCCTGTCAAAATCCATTTATTGCTGTGTGCAGTCAGTGGGTGGCTATGTATATGTAGTGTTAACCTCTCTCACTCGCTCTCCTGCCTTCCTTCAATCTCTCGACCCACTCTCACTCACTCACACACACAGACACACACACACACAGACTTTGATCCCTGGCCTGTCCGGTCCTTTTAACTTCCACCGCCCCTGTAGTATTAACCTCTCCTCCCTTTCACTCCCCAACTCAGTCACTCTCCTTCCCTTTTCACACACTGCCTCTCTTCAGCTTGATCTACCTCCCCTCATCTTCCCTCTTCTCTCTCTCTCTCTCTCTCTCTCTCTCTCTCTCTCTCTCTCTCTCTCTCTCTCTCTCTCTCTCTCGGGGCTGCTGGTGATGCTGTGGCTTGTCAGTTTGTCTGCTCCGGGTGTTTTTTTTTAAACCTCTACACCCTTGCCTTGCCACTCTCTCACATGTTTCTCTCAAGATGTCAAGTTGGATGTAATTAAAATCCTCTGGGTCAGAGCAATGGTTTAACCCTCACTCTCTCCCTCCGTCCTTTTCTGTCTCACTCAATTTCTTTTCTTTCTCTCTCTTTCAGCCTCTGACGTGGATGATGAGCCAGAGCCTACAGAACCCGACTACACACTTAGACCAGGCCTAAAGATTGACGATATTGGTGAGTCATACACAAACTCAAACTTATACACACATGAGGTTGAGTAAGTGTGGAACATTAATCTTTCCGGCCCGCCTGGATTCATAAAACCAGACATAGACTAATGTTTGTCATTCACGTCACATCAGTCTGAAATCCTGGAAATCATATTATTCACACTTTTCAAGGTGCCATATTGAATTTAAAGGATAATTGTTCTGTTTTTAATTATTTTCAACGAATCCCACAAACTGATTAAAACCAACAATGTGTTAGTCCATCTCTCAGTACTTTCCGATTTCCATAACTTGTTTGTGCTGCTCAGCCACAAGCCTATTTGTCTTTGCTAAAGATATAAATCTTGAAAGAACGGTTACAAATAGATTGCTTCATATTTAAAAAAGAAAAGCTGTTTGAGGAAAAGAAATTTCCTCAAACAGCTGGGCACTGTAGTTTTTAGCAAACATTACTCAAACAGGAGTAAATGGTGCATTTGTTGTGGACTATTTTGAGCAAAGCTTCTCTCGTTTGGATTATGACAGCTGAACAATAAGAGGGCACTGATTAGAGAGATTGTAGTGAGTCAGTCTTACTGTGAAGCTTTAAAAAGAGGGGAAATAGAGCAGTGATGGGGTCGTTTCCCCAGTTGTCTTTCCCTGGAATTTGTTAAAAATAAGAAAAATATAGTATATCACTATCCTTATCCTTTAAATACTGACAGCAGATTGATTATTGAGATTTGATGGCAGGGTGACCAGTTCATTGGCCATGCAGCATCAAAAGTGGCCATCTAAAGTGAAATGTCCCGTTTTCAAAGGAGGCCTTCAGCACAGTTAACTTCACAGCACCAGCTGGCTTGGCAAGCTGCTGATCCTGCTAAACAACTACATACATATTCATTTAACACTCGCCGTTTTCACCCGTAAAAGAAAAGAACACAGAGTTTCATGGTTAGTTACCAAAAAAAAAAAGATTCATTCAGAAAAGGAAAGGCATGTTCAGATTTCCTGCAGTTAACTGCTTGATCTTGACAATTTATCCCAGTTTGCCATTATGTTGCTCTGCTCTCGTCAGGATTACATACCTGGTGAAATCATGGGAATCATGTGAATAATGCTAAATCTGTTAGCACTGGAACTGTATGAAATTTGGCAGCGATTTAAAGGAGAAGCTGAGCAGTAAATCAATAAGTGACAGACTTTAGGATAATCTCTCAGACAATCATGTGGTTGCTTCTCAGTGTTATGGCAACAACAGCGCAGCAGCACTATAACAACATGTACAGTACAGCTAGCTTGGCCTAGCTAGCTGCCACCAATTACACAACCAGACATGTGCGTATCAATCATCATCCTGCCTTGCTTTCACACTCTTCTCCAAGGTAGCCTGTAAAATATGGTGCTGTGTTGTTGTTAATCTGTGTGTGTGCTCGCACGCTCACCTGCGTGGGCTTGCGTAATAATTCAGTCTGTTCTCATAAATGTCATAAGAAAACTCATCACTGGCTGCTGCGAATGGCAGCAGGTCATCTCATTTCTCCATGCCCTCCTCATCCTCAACCGCCCTTTAATTCCCATCCTCCATTTTTCCTCCCAGAGCACAAGTAGGAATGCAGTGGAGGGGAAAGCCACCAGAACTCAGTTTATTCACCTTTTGATGTGTGAAATTGAGTTTTTCCCTTTTAACTTTTTTCTCCAAAACTATATTAATCTTAGGGTTATAGTATGTCTTAATGCTATCACAGTAATGTAAGCCATATTAAAACAGAGAAATAATTTTTTTCCAAAATTATATTGTTTTTTCATGTTTTTTTCTTCCTTCGGTAAGCACAGATTGGAGTCAGGTCACCCATGCTTTTGTTTGTCACTACATCCCTGAGAAATACATATACATTCTCATCATGTGTCTTCACAACTTGTGCACGTTCCTTCCTTTTCTGCAAATATTTGTGAACACATGCAAAAGATGCTCATCCCAGTGACAGAAAATACTTTTTTTCAAAATCACACAGTATGTACGTAATAACAAGTTTCAAAGAAGAATATACAGAAAAGCAATGGTTATTTGCATAGAAGAATAGTTGTATTGGATATACTTGAACAGATAAGGAATGTGGTCAACATGAAAATACTGTTAATATTTAGAGAACATCTGACACAATATGAGAGCACAAATTGCAGCTGGTCCCATGGGTCATTTTCACCTGTAGTGCTGTGTTGCCAGTTAAATTAATAGGCTAACCCAAGTGGTGCAAGAGGAAGTGAGGAAATCAGCAGGGAGCTGTGAACTGAACTGAAAACAAAGAAGCAGTACAGTTTCCTATTCCCCTCCCTCGTTCTCACTTCTCCTGACCGCCGATTAGACTCATCACATCATTGTTTTAATTACCGTTATTCAAAGTTCACATCAGCACATTCACACAAACACAAGGCGACGCACAATCTGCTCAGTTCAAATCTGCCTGATTACCATGTCTGAAAAATGTTTAACTAAGCTGAATGTTGCAGGCTCATACTGTAAACCACCCGTCTCTCTCCCCTTCACTGCTCACAGTTTATTTCCTGGTCGCTGCCCCTTTCAATCAGTGTCTACAGCTCAACAGTGGTTCCCTCCTGAATACGTCCTCTAGTATTAGATTTCATTTAGATCTCATTTACAACACAGATGGAATGGTGCTAGCAGCTCCCCATGCAACCATGTGATTACTGATGGCTTTCAGTCGGAGAATACTCATTTACCCACCCTGTTGGCTCAGGTTACTGCATCTGACGATCAGGTCTGGCCATTAGTGGAGAATATCAGAAGCTTTTTCTTTAATGGGGTTTGTTGTAGCAATTACCACTCCTTTAAGCGACAGTGTGTTTGGGTTGCTTTGCCAGCAGCATCAGCTTGAGTATCAGTGAGCAGAACACTGTTTTTATAACATCTGTAGAAACAGTTCTATAATTTAATTCCATCAGTCCAAAATATCCCATATAAAGGTATGGGAATCTCATGTATGTTGTAAAATTTATAATTTTGTTTAAAAATGTTCACATTTGTGTATTTTATCTTGCAGCATTATGGCCACTTATACATATTTCATACATCATACAAATACATGTTTTGTACGTGCTAATTTAATGTTCTCATTAAGAAACCAGGGGATCCACTGATATTTGAAACATATAAGAGTAAAGTTACTACAAAAGAGGACATTGATGCAGTTTCAAGCTTCTTGTTTTACTTTTATTGGTATCTTAAAACAGCCAATTAATACCAGGTGTGCCAGCTGGTTGCTCAGGTGCATCAGTTAGGCTGATGATGTCACAACCCTAAACAGTTTTTTAGATTGAACATCAACACATATCAACACCCAATGCAACATCTTCACTTCCCTAGAAGCTTTTCAACCACTACATATCTGCCAGTGGCATATGCTGCTGCTGCTTCTTTTTTTTTTGTATATTGTCCATAGATGAGTGTCTTGTGAGTGAGATGTCTCCCTGATGCGTATTGGGGATGTAAAAGTACATGACTTGGGACAGTATTTCACAATGGAAAAATGTGACAATATGCATCATGCGGCTAAAAGAAAATGTTTTTTTGTTTACATACAGCAATAAAAACTATCCTATAGGTCAGAAACATAAAATTAGTTGTTTTTAATTAGGCATTGGCAACCATGGTTTGTCCAGCCATGTTAAGACATTTGTTGTTTATCTTACAGTGGCACTCCACTGGTCTGATTTTACATGTCAAAGTCAATTTACTATTCACAGGGAAGACTACTCAGCCTCTAAAAACAGTTGTATATTGTCTTCTGTGGCTCTGCGGGAGCTCTGTTAAGTTTTGAATTGAAAGACATGGGTTTAACCAGTCGGGGAGATGAAAATGAAATGAAAGATGTCCCCCAACTAAATGGAGGTGCAAAACTAAATCACTGGAATGGCCCCTTTTAATGAGGACATTCTGATCTGGGCACACCACAAATTATAACTATAAAGAAGATTAGCACATAGTTGAATCAACACTTCTCCGACACTGTGTCAACAACAATTAAAGATAATTATTTTCATAAAATATTTATTACAGGACTCTTTAATTGCATAACAATGTACAGGGGTATCTACTATACAATGTCTGGGGTATTAAATTGCCATATTCAAAATAATGTTGTATAAAACGTGTGTGAAATTGGCCATAATAAAAATTATAAAATATTTTATGTTAGAAAATTATGACATACGGTATACATTGTATTACATATATATTATTCTCTTATATTTTTGCTCAGGCAGAAACCACTACAGTTGATGGCTACTGACAAACATACACATGTTTACTCACACACAGACACACAGACACCTCACACACAGGCAGATACTCTCACAAACACAATACGAGACTAAGATATCTCCTTGTTCTTGTCAACATGACATTCAATTTCATAGACGCCTCTAGGTGTCTGAGCTTCCTAATTATCAGGAGCATGCTGCCACACACACAATAATACACACAGCTTCCTTGTGCGAGCTGATGTTTGGCTCGGGAACATGTCAGAAGGTCACGATGTACGTCACATGCCCCCATGCACAAACATCGCGCCAAAAATGCGCGCCAGTAATTATGTGTTTGTGACAGTCGGTGAGAGACAGTGGGCAAGTGTGTGTGTGTGTGTGTGTGTAATGAGGCGATTAGTAGAGCCGCACTTTAGAACCAGTTTTGCGGGATGCTCCACAGTCTGCTGTTTGTGTCTTTAAAACCACATTCCTCTGTCAGTCAGCGCCAGAGTAACAGTGTCCTGACCCCTCAGCTGCATGCTCAGTTACGGAGCGGTCAAAGCATTTAACCTGAGCTCCACTGCTGCATAGACCTCATTAGATTGGCCAGCAGAGCATACCAGAAGAGGCCATGTTTAAAACCAGGTGTCAGCCAGTCATTTCTCTGCTGTCTGACCCACAGAGCAGCTGGAAATATTCTAGATATGGCACCGACATACTGAGAATATCTCTCACTTCACTTCAATGGTATCAGACCGTAAACACAATAGTTCCTAATCAGCATCAGCCGTCCTGTGTATAAACAGAAAATTGTGCTTCTGTCTGGTCTCTACTCTCATTAATCAAGTGACTACAGAGGGTGTGTCTGGCTGCACGTGTGTCTCATGAGTGTAGGCATGCAGCGAACTGTCTGGTGGCTTGTGTTTCTGTACATCGACTAGACATCAATACAACAAAAGACCGCTAACTATTTTTAGGATATCACCAGGTGTACGTGCAGGGGGATTGGGGGTGGGTTACAGTACATACAGTGTGTCTGTGTGTAAAAGTATGCAAGTGTGTGACTGGGAATGTGTCACTTTATTAGAACAATAAGAGCTCTCTGATAACAGCTGCAGCAGTCTGCCATGGCACTGCTGCTGTCTTTGTAGCAGACTTACCGTGTTTTAGTGAGAGTGTGACTCTGTGCTGTAAGCTGCCTCTTGTTCAGTCTGTCTGTTTCATTAAAACATTTGGTTATGTTTTAGCAAAGGCCGTGCTGTGTACTCAGGTTATAACACAATTAGAAGCATGGATGAATGTATCTTTTTTTTCTTATTTTCCTGTCAAGTCTTTCAAGTGTAGAAAAAAAAAACACTGCTAGCATTGTAATGAATTCATATAAAGACATCACTCTCCCTCATCCGTATCCCCTTTCTTTCTCTCCGTTTCTGTTTTTTCCAGACGAACTTAACCCTTTTGTTCCCAAGCTGGAGAAGAGTGTCAGCGGAAGCAGCCCATCCAGGGATCGCCTTCTCCTCACCGTGACAATGCTCCTTCTGGCCACTCTCTTCATCTCCTAGCAACGGCCATCCCATCAGCGTCACCATGCCAACTAGCCTTGGGAGGGTGTACAGTATCCGCGGGTGGGAGAGTACGGGGTGAGATAGGAGGAGAGGGGAAGAGAGGAGAAGTGAGTTGAGATACCACAAATAGCGCAAAAGGCAAGAGGAGCAAGAAATGAGAGTTTTCAAGCATCACAGTGTGAATGTGTGTGTGTGTGTGTTTGTACAGCTGTGTGTTTGAGTGTGGTTTTGATGGAGTTGAAAGACCTTCAGGCACTCGGTGATTCAGACTGATCCATATGTTGCATTAATCTCAGCCTGTGCATACAGATGCAGGTGTGGAGTGTGTGTCTGTGTGTGTGTGTGTGTATATGTATGTGTGTGTGTATGTCTGAACAGGCCACAGGTTGAGCTTGTTGAATCATGCACACCACACAAAGCATTTAAACGTCAGGAGAGGCGGAGCTGAAATCCTAATAAAAAGAAGAAAAAGCATCAAATCCACCCACCCAATTGAAAACCATTTGAAGACTTTCCCCTGGATCTGATTGGCTGAAACACTTCCTTAGGGCTAGTTGCCATAGTTTCTTGCAACAAGAATTAAACTGAACTCAAATGAACTGAATCAAATAGATTTCAGCAGAACTGAATTGAAATTGCCTTTTTTTTGTTGTTGTTGTTGTTGTTGTTGTTGTTGTTGATCTTGATGCTGGGAACTTGTCCCAGTCCACAGAGGAAAAAAAAGGAACCAGCTGACGAACTGCACAGGTCCTGTGTAGGAGACTAGTCAAAGTAGCTGATAGTTCATAAACACACCCTGGGACTCCAGACGCCAGTGTTTTAGTTGTCATCTCCACTGCTGTGTCATCCTATGTTCACCATCAGTCCCCAGCATCTCTAATGAAGGCGATGGGACAGGACGGGGTCAGAGGGAAATACAGAGCATTTAAACAATGAATCATTCACTTAAACATCAATTGGGGGGGAAAGGGGGGGTTTACTGTAGATGTGCCATTGACACAGAAACTGCAAGGGGTTTGTTGATGTTATAAGTTGCTGTGTTACTTTTCTGTCCTGTCTTTGAAGTACTCGGTTAGTCCTCTGTCATCTCCGAGGTTAACGAAGCACACGATGGCTACGGAGCAGCCATGGATACACTCAGCAATACTGCCCTCCTCTCGACCGACTGCAGGCTGTTTGGAGGAGAGCAAGAGGAGCAGGGAGGAGGGGCGAAGGAGCAAGGACAGTCACTCACACAAGCATCTATGGACAATAAGAGGCTCACCGGTGATCAGTGTCGGTGTAGCAGCCTGCTCTACCAATCTCATCTCTGTAAACCCATTTGTCAGATGCCACAGATGAAACAGTTTTCTGTTACGGTATGAGTGTATGTGTGTGCTTGAGTAAGAAAACATTATGTCTGAGTGTGCCGAGTGTGTTTGAGAGCGAGAGAGACCATTTTAAATGGTACTAACAGCCTGAAAATACATCCACATACTGTACATCATATAAGTGTGAAAATGCAAAATAAAAAAAATAAAAAAAACACAACTAAAGCAACAAGTAATACATACAAACCAAGTGCTTTGGTGGGGAGGTATGGCAATTCAAAACTCAAACAACTGTACCAGTCGGTTGCTGCAGAATAGCGTTTCCATAGCAACTAGCACCTTATTCACCATGGTTACCCCACCCTGCCAACGATGGACTCTAGTAGGGCATGGCTTACCATAGTAGCTGATAACAATGATGAAGGTGATGATAATTATAATGATGATCATGATGATGGACTGCTAGCCAACCGTTGGCCGACCAGGTCACGCAGCGGCTCACCAGCCAGCATGTGAGACATTCAAGTACTCTTGTAAATGTCACGATGGACAAAGAATGGAATTCCAATGTATTGAAATTTGCCAAGGTGGAATGTGATGTAAGCATTTTTACAAACTTGAAGCTCAGTTTCCTTATGGTTGTTTTTTAAAATGTTTTTGTTATTTTGTTTAGTTTGCTGTGGTGTCTTTTTAGTTATCTTGAGGGGGAAGACGGGTTTAAAAGTTGGAAAATTGGGTGGGTTGAGCCATATGTAAACTTGGGCTGCAGTCTGTGAGTCTGAAGATAAATATTCATAAATGGTGTATAGCGGTGGTTCCCAACCTTTTTGGCTCGTGACCCCTTAAAGGGACACCCCACCAATTATACATGTTAGAATAAATTTACTCGTCACGCAAAGTATTATTCAGTTGTAAAATGATGTCACTAGGGTTAGTTTGGATTGGACTTGAGCCTTGAGATTTTTAACAGAAAACTGTTGAAAACATTGGCATGCAGTGATGGAGTCTAGTCTAGTCCAGTCAGTGACCAGTTCAACCAAGGGATGATTATACTTCCTGATCAGGTAAATTTGTCCAGTAATTCTCAAGAAAAACTGGAAAGATTAGAAGAAAGTCTGAAATAATACAGCAGATTTTGTGTGGTAAAACTTTTTTTTTCTGCTTAACCATCCAGACCACCAGGTTGGGAACCACTTATATATAAGATTTTATTCTGAAGAAGTCCTTTTTTACATCATTGTGTGCTTGTATTTCAGAAGTAATGTGGGTTTTCTTTGCAAAGGTGTGTGTCAGTTAGCTAGATTATTTTCTCTTTGCAACCAACTTTGGACAGCCCTCGGGTAAACAAAAAAAAAGACATTTTTAAATTAATAGAAATGTAATGTTCTTCTCATCTTGTCACCCAGACAAGACATTATACCTATCGAAACAAAGATATCGTTTTGGAGCATCATTTAGTACATTACATCATGATACAGTGTATGGACTAACCCAGGTGTATATATGGCTCTTGGTGGGAGGGCGAGGTAGAAGGGGTTTTGGGTCCTGGTGTGGAGTGGGAGGGTTGAAGAGCTGTGCGAGAGGGTAAATCACTCTTCAAGACGTTGCACTTAAGAACTTAGACACGAGAGCAAGAAAGTGTGTGTGTTTGTGTGCCCATCTGAATGTGTGTGTGTGTACCACGGAGAGTAAGAATCTGAGGTCATTTCTGTTAATCACTTCATGTCTGCGTGCAGGAGCTTTAGCATGACATGCTGTCTGTCTTTGTGTGTACTGGTGTCTGTGTGTGTGTGTGTGTGTGTGTGTGTGTGTGTGTGTGTGTGTGTGTGTGAATGAATGGGTGAGTGGGTGAGGAACAGTCTCTTTGTTTCTGCTCTTTCCATGTGCGTATGAGCGAGAGTGTGACCGATTGTTGTCTGGCAAAACAAAAAAAAAGCATTTAATAGTGTTGGAAACAACAATTACAATCATGTTTACCTTCGACTGGAATGACTTTAAATGAACTTGAAAATAAACTGTAAACTGAACAAACCATAACAGAGGTTATAACAATGATAATGATAACAAAATAATAAGCTTACAAATCTTACTTTTAACAAGATGTGTGTTTGGCTCTTTATTTGCCTCCCTTTTCTAATCCCCCCCCACCTTCCCTGCTCTCTCTGTTTGAGGATCTGAAAACAAGAAGGGACAAGCAATGGAGCTAATCCAAGACAACAGATGGAGGGGTTGCAGGAAAGGTTTTACCTGGTATATTCAGTTCTCTGTAGATAAAGTTGTTTGGGAGCTCACAGATGTGATTTTCCATATCAAAGTTGGTGTGGCGACGCTCTCCCTCAGCAGTAATACCTTTACACGCTCTGATTAGGAGAGATAAGCGCTTCAATCACCAGCCCAACATTTGAATGCTAATGGGACATGCCAGCACTGTGTACCTGTATGTCAGGACTGGCTGATGGAGGGATAAAGCTGCTGCTGGTGTCAAAGCGCAGCCAGACTCACTGTCTGTGATCTTATGCAACAGGTCTTCATCATACAGGAGTTATTCTCGACAGCACGAGGAAGAAGATGGACAGATCTTGGGAAGGTACTGTAGCAAGAAGATGTACAGTTCAAAAGACAAAAGCTGGCTGATTAAAGAGAAGTAGTCACGTACACAATCTTCTGGCAGCAAAGTCATGCAAGTTGAGGTTTGTGTTTTGGAAGTAAAGTAACTAAAATCTGATGTAAAATAAAGTGATTCTGACAAAATCCATTTTTTGAATATCACTCAACCACTGTAGGCACGAAAAGTGACTGTAAAAAGTTAGCACTTCTTTATGGAGCATGCCAGTTTCAATGGACCCCCAATAGTGACCAGTTTTCACACTGAAAGAAAATGATCAAAGTATTCATAGAAACTTCTCAAACCATTCCTGCAGCATAAGCCACTTCTCTGCTGACCATCTGTATGGTTAGTATGTTCCCGTCTAGATCTGAAACCATTAGTCAGTCTTTTTTTAAGCAAATTGCCAAACATTCACTGGTTAAGCATCTGAATTGTGAGGATCTGTTGCTTTTATTGATCTTATGTGATCGTGAACTGAATATCTTTAGGTTTTGGAACAAAACAATGTTGAGATGTCACCTTGAGCTTTAGGAAATTGTGACTGTGACTCTTTTCTGATATTTTTCAGATATTTATCTTTTGAGAAAATAATCAGCAGATTTATCAACAATTAATTCAATCATTAGTTACAGCCCTGTTCCAGTCACTTTTTGCAGGCACCTTTTCAGAGTGTCACTTCATGGAGATACTATAAGAGAGGGTTAAGTTGGAAGACATGGTCCAGTTGTTTGCTTTATTAACACCCAATCAGTGTGCAAAACACATCCACATCTTTCTTTCTTGAGTGCAAAAACTGCCTGGTGATTTGCTTCCCAAAGACTCGCAACAATGTAAAATGCTCCCTTAAAAACATTTTTAATTTATTACATTTAGAAAAGAACATTTCTACATCAGGTACAGAGGTATGTGATTGTTTGCTTTCTTAACACGGCAGTGAATTAATATACAACAACTAACGGACGTCCTCATCATCCAGCTGATCTAATGTTTCAAAGAAAGCAGCATTATCCTTTCCATTTGGAAACAGACACATCATCATCCCAGTGGAAGAGCATCCAGGCAGTGAATCAGACATCAGAAGCGTTTGAAAAGTGAACTTGAGGGATGAATGTTATGACTGACACCACCCAGGAAACCATAATTTGGCAACATTAAGTCTGCTTTTCTGAGAATCACTCTGACTCACTTTGGGGAGAAATCAAGCTTCCAAGCATTTAAAATTGTCAAACCACTCCCTCCCTTATTAATTTCCCTTAAGGCCATTATTCTTCACCATGCTTGCTGTTGTCATTGAGATAAAATCAAACCCATCAGGAACTGACACATTAACTGGATTAGGTCTGAATAATTGATACAGCTTAGTTTAGTGTAGATAAAAGCCTTTCAGTTCACATATCCTCATCTTAAAGCTGGTGCAGCCACATCACAGTTTAACACAAAAAGGTGAATGACCCAAGCTTGAAAAACAAATTAGGTCAAAGTTTGCAGCATAAACAATTGTGAATTCACTTATTTCTTGTGGGTTTCACAAATCATTTTACATGTCCACGCTGCAGAAACCAAAGGTGACCACTTGGTGCCGCTGTTCAGTCACAGTTTGGTGAGTAGAGCTGTCCCTGCATTGTAATCTTTTATCTGAATACATAAATCCATTAAAGCCACAATGGCCATTGTGTAACTGGAGTCATTCGGATTAAGCATGCAGATTTATTTTACTGGGTTATGATACTGTTTATTTGCAGCATGTTGAAGCAGGTGAGTTCACGGAGAGGGTTTGCTGTGGCTTCCCATAGATGGGAATGTGCATGGCTGTGGAGGGCAAGGACGTGTACTCTCGCATATCAGCCAGTGACAAATTATGCAACAACCATCCATCCGAGGCTTCAGCAAATGACTGTTCAAACTCAAGGTCTTCCAGTCACGAACTTCAAGGCAGTGTTTCTGTCTGCATACATTTATCACAACGAGTCAGGCTGAAGAGAAAAATGTCTGCCTTCTCTGATTGTGTTTGTTTTACAGAGAAACCAATGTTATGCATGGGCAGGCTTGTAAATATGAAGCTGTTTACAATAGCCTTGTTCTGCCAATATCTAAAACACACACATACACAATGTTTTACACTTTTGTGAGGACCTCTGACATTACAATTAACTGTCTCCACTGCATAGCTAACCTTTAGTGTTATCTTAAACTAAAAGTAATATGAATTTTAACACCAATACAAAACTCAGGCTCTCGCCCTAGATTAACTTTAACTTTAACCACAGTGCCTTGCCTGCCCAAAATACTCATGCTTTTTGTAATCTAAATCATGAAAGTGTTGCAGCCCAAAACCAGCCCTTCAAAGGAGTGAGGAACACTTTAAGCTTCATTTCAAGCTGTGCGTTAAAAGGTTATGGTGTAGCTACAGATCCTATGCATGAAGCTGTCATAGCTACACTGAAGCGGATGTGGGCCATCTCAAAAATCTTCAAACTTAAGGATTTAAAGGAAAACTGATTTATTACAACTTGGGTTTCATTTTTGTAGCTCAGGCCACCTGTCCTTTTGTATGGTCATCTGACCACTCATGCTTGTTAACCCATTGGACATATTTTGATGTGTCGCCACATTCTGAGATCTCATCAAAAGACTTTGGAGAGTAATGTGTTATCAGAACCCATACAACCAAGTTATAATAAGCTGTAATTTTTCTTTAACATATGGTCTTCATCATTTAGAAAAAGCCTCCCCACACTCATCCATCTACACCCAAAGACACATAAGCAGAAAGACCACAACACATATGAAACAGATGATCCCCCTGTGTTGACACAAGCCCTGCTCCCCATGCTCTCTCAGTCACGTCTGTGTGGTGATGAGCGCTGTGACTGGCGCAATGATGAGGCAAAAGAAGCCCTCCTACTCTGCCTTATGGCTCCAGCTTAAAAAACCTGCTCTTCACCACATGAACACACTTTTCTGACTGAATGTTAATTCACTCAATAAGCCTTGAATAATGTGTGCTATACGGTCCAAGTCATTGCACTGAACAGAAGGAGTGACTGCGTCAACATGTATACACACGTTGTTTGGTGCTCATGTAACATGTATTGGGGTGTGTGTGTGTCTGTGATGCAGCATCTTTCCAGAGCCACAGGAGGTGGAAGCTGTGAGTCACTGATCTTCCACTCACCCACCTGCTAAATCATCAAGTCTGTGTGGTGATTAAACTCAGGTGTGGTTTATCAAGCTTTTGATGGAGGTCAACCCTACCCCATATCACCAAGATAATTGGGGGTACTCAGGGGTTTCTCCAATAGTTTTCTAAGAGACTTCTAAGAAAAGTTGACGTTCATCAACTAGTTTGGAGCTTTTCCATGTTTCTCCTTGGATTCTCCTTTGGAATCCAAAAAGCAAAGATCTAAAACTTGTTCTTGTTCTCTTTTCTCTACTCTTCAAAAGCCTTACCCATGTTTAATGTCTTAGAACAATCCCCACTTGTACACAGGGCCCATAAATTCGAGTTACAGCCCTGTCTGGTTGATGCCAAAACAGTCCTCACTAGTGCTTTGGAGGGATCCCACCGGGTTTTAACGATGCAATTTCATCACTGATCACTGATGCCGATCATTCCATCTCTCAAACCTCATGGTAGAAGCCTTAAGGTTAAAGTAATAATCTTTGTCATTTTCATATAAATACATTTCTGCTTTTCTATTACATATTAAATCAACTCATAACCTGTTTGTGGAACGTTTTACATTTCATTTAACCTTGGGCCTTTAGTGGGAAAATCTTCGTGTGAGCGTTCTCCTTCTCCCCGCCCGATTCCTCATCCCTCCCATGGAAGCAACCGTGCTAGGCCCCATCACAACTTTATACTGCCTGCTTCGTCGTCTCTCCACTTTCTCATCCTCCCTCCGAACGGCTGCACTGACGCAGTCAGTCGCCTCCAGATTTATACTTTTGGTGTTAGTCACTGCCTGGCTTTCCCCTCGTCCTCCCATCACATGTCCCCCTCTTCTCTAAGTTTAGCACTAATCCTCTATTTCTGAGACAGCATCTGTACAGCCCTAACAGATGGGAGGGTTATATTTACCCTGTCCCTCTGTCTGACAAACACATCCATATGATACACATGTGCTTTAACACTGCACAAACATTTAAATACACACTGGAGATAAAAGACTCATTAATAAAACTTCTGAGACTGGAGAGTAAATATGTAAATTCAAGTGTAATTTGATCCTTCAACGCTGATCCCTGTTTGGTTTGTCAGGTCAAGGCATTAGAAAAACATACAATTTATATATGATGCACCATCACACATGTGACAGTGTTTAAAACATGCTCATGTATAAGTGTGTGTCGGCCCATGGGTAGTGTATCATTACACCATTATTAGAGATGTGTGTGTTGTGTGTGACTGTGCATATTTGAGTGTTTTTGTCAAAATGTGTGCATTAATGTAAAATGGTGTTCAATCATATCTTGGAACTGGTCTTAAGGTCTGACAAAGTATCAGATAGACTTAATGGATTTAGATCTAATTGATTAACCAGAGCGTTGAAGCTGTGTGGTTTAACTGCACCTCTAACCAGCCATGTCCTCTTTTCTTATCCTCTAATCACCAGATTATCTGCCAGATTTCCGGAGTGACGGCCTCTAGTCTTCATTCGGGAGTTTTTTTCTGACAACAACAACTTGTTCTGCCTGTTTAGGTGACGCATGCACGGTGGAGCCCACACAATACTGTCCAATCTGTGACATATAACATCATATATTTCTTTTTTTGAATGTTTTTCCTGAGATTGATAGGCACGGTTACCAAAGAATAGAAAATATCTCATCTCTCCAAATATAAACAAAAGAGTCAGCCTCAGAACAAAATTCACTCATTCCCAAACTGACTGACTGGTCTTGAATACATAAACTAACACTAGACAAAAAAACCCCAAAACAATCCCAACTCAAGGTCCACTTACTGTTTTTTCTAGAACTTTCAACAGTATTACACAGTCCTCATCAGTGGGTGGAGTTCAGGCTTAGCTTTAAGCCAACACTGAGTCCTACAAGTGCTATAGATGAAATCATAACAGCTACTGAACTCGCATGTCAACATGGCAAACTGCATCTGATAATGAAGACCATGTGATATGGATGAAACCACCAGAAAAAGTGAGTAAGTGCACCTTGAGTTGGGATTGTTTTGTCAAAACAGGCCTACTGTTTTTAAGGTCAAGAATGAACTATCATGTTGAAGTTGTTGTTTTCTGCTGCTGTTAAAGGTTTGCTTACATCACTATTGTTTATAGGCCTATAGTTTCAATTAGGATCAGTTAACTAACAAAATATAATTTTTTTTATCATTAATCCACGCAAAAAAACTATAATTAATATATTCAAAAACTACAAATTATACCTCTAACTAACAAAAATAGAAGAAATACATGGCCACCAAAGGAAATAACCATTTCTGAATTCCTGACGTGTACAGTGAACTTTTCAAAGTTCTACCGATTTTTGTAAGATACTAACAAAAATAAATAACCCACACATGACACTGGCACATGTGTGGTGAGTGAGACATATGTGACGAGCTTGTCTCTTGTCGTCAAAGACAGGACACACAGTGTGCAAATCTGCACATACATAAGTTCACACTATGCACACACAAACAGTGACAGACATGCACACGCACACAAGGCTGCCATGAGGTTGGACATATTGTGTTATTTGATCTCATGTGAGATCATGCACGCATGCAGTACAACCACCTGCAGCACCCAGTATGGCCGCTGTTTAATAATTCACGCATATATTCAGTTATTCGTGCCACCCATGAAAAAAGGTCAGGATGACAGAAATGATTCTCTGATACATATCTATGTGCAGATGCTCATCAGCATGGGAATGTGACAAATCTGCACTTTTCTGGTTAAACATGACAATTTCCATGCATATTTTTTTTTGTTTTTTAAATTAAAATGTTGTTCAAATTTACATTCCCCTCCACTGCAGTGTCACATGTGACACTGTATGTATACACTGTATGTATTTTAAAATACATCTTTTAAGTGTCAAATACACCACCCCTGCAGACTTGAAAGGTTGCTTTAATAAGTTTTTAATTTCCTTATTTGCAGAGAACAGTAGCTGTGGCCAGCTTGTAGTCGGTTGTCACAGATTCCAATGTGACAAGTGATCATGGAGGAAAAAAGTATCCAAAATGTTCATAGACATTTCTTCAACCACTCCTGCAGCATAATTTACTCATTGCCATCATTGCTGGGGCGCTGTAGCACAACATGGAAGCAGTGTATTTAGCCAGAAAAGTGGATTTGAGAAGTTTCTAAGGACTTTTCATCATTTTAAATCACTATGAGCATTGTAATCCAAGCAGACTGCAGCTGCCAATGAGGAAACAAGTTAAAGGAAATGCAATACCATTTAGATGCATGTGCATAAAAAATGGCGCTTCAGTTAGTTTAGCATAAAGACTGGAAGCGGGGGGAAACAGCTAGCCTGGCAGTCCAAAGTTAGCTACTAGCACCTCTACAGCTCACAAATTGACACGTTATGACTTGTTTGTTTAATTCACATCTTCTCATTTTTACATTTGGTTTGTGTACAGATTAAACAAACAAGATATAACCTGTAAAAAATGTGTGAGCTTTAGAGGTGCTAGTAGGTGTATTTTTGAGAGAGAGAGAGAGAGAGAGAGAGAGAGAGAGCCAGACAAGTTATTAGACCCTGCTTCTAGTATTTGTGCTAAGCTAAGCTAATTGACTCCAGCTCTAGTGTATTTCCCAAAATGTCGAACAATTTGTTTAAAGCATCCACCTTTCAAGCCATGAGGTCTATGTTAATACTCAAAAGTCACATTTTGGGTGGAGTATCACTTTAAATCTGTAGAGAGTAAATTTTTCTCAAAGAATTACTGTGAATCCACGTTTGCTTTAGAAAAAATGAACTTGTTCATGTCCCATTAATTCATCTGGAAATGAGGAGTCAAATAAAAGGTTTAATGCTCTACTTTACTTGTTGTTTGGCTAAGTTGAGCCTTGAAAATCCGTGGGGTGCACATAAGTGCACGTTAGACTGAAGTAGTGGATAATGGGCTACAGGGCATATGGTGTGTCGTCTAGCTGCTGTTTTGTCCCTAGATTTCCTCTTAATCTCTCATGTGTCTCATTTTGACTCTGTCTATTTTTCTGTCCTGCATAAAAAGCAGACGTCCTTCTTTTCCACTCTTAAGAGTCCCATTTCCACTTTTATCCACACGAGTCCCTCAAATGCCCAACGACTCTGAAACAAACAGCTGAGCCGTCTGGCCAACACACACACACACACACACACACACACACATACACACGGACAGCACGACTGAAGCTGTGAGCATGATGCAACTTGCTAAGTACTGCTTTGGCCAAATAGAGGAATTAATGAGGAAAAGAAAAACAGGCTGTCCTAGTGGGACACTGACAATTTGTACGTGTGTTACAGAATCAGATCTCAAACAGCTGTTATACACTGAGCAATGTGGATTGTGACCTGACATATAATATAATAAAGTTGTGCTGTAAATATAAAGTTCCACTGCATTGAACTTTGTAACTGATGTTGTTAAATTACTGTTAAATATTGGTTTTGATTTGCAGCAACTCTGTGCTCAGGTTCATACAGACATCCAGCAAGTCACCTGAAATTTTGACCTTTGAATTCATAGTTGGAATTATGCTTATCTGATGAGAAATGACATCATACTGTATGTCTAATTGGAAAACACATGTGTAAACGCACGCTAAATATGAAGCTGAACAGAAAATCAATCAATTAACATTCATGTTTTTCCTGAGATAATTCTATGCTGTCAAATTGCCATTGAAATATGATTTTAAATGAACCCCAGGACTTAGGAGTTAATTAAAAAACCTTATCCGTTTCTGCAGCAAGGAGCAATTTAAGTGCTCTGTTTCTTTCAAAGTGGTTGCACCCTCGCACATACTCCTCTATCACCCTCTTTAATTTGTTCTTAATTCAATCCAGCAAGTTTAAAATTCATGGAGAAGCTTGTTTGTCAGTTCAGTTTTGAGGAGACAACGATGACTACTATCATTTTGCCAGTCATTTGTCAATTTCTCCCCAGCTCTCCTCTTTGTCTGTTTTCTATTCTTCATTTGTCTCTTAGTTTCTCTTCAAATCTATATTTTACTGCGTCATTTCTTGTTGTTCCAAATGTCTCAGATGCAGTAATTCTGGAAAATCAGATCTAAACTCAAAGCCCTCTAGTTGACTCAGTATAAGCTCGTGCCTCTCTCTGTTTCACACACTAACACTCACTCAGACACTGATTACTAAACATATCCGAGGCTGTGACCTGCATCACGACAATGTAGGTTATTGTGCATTTTAGGGAACAAATTGATGAGCAAAAATAACGTTCTGTCACCGTGTCGTTACACATGTGCATGCGCGCGCTTATGTGTATTTCTTTGCATGCTTAATTACACGTGTATCTGTTAGCACATGGAAGAACAGAGAGACCGAGGGAAACATCCTCCCTTGGCCCTGATGCTCTGAACAGACAGCGCAGTGGCCTAAGCTTCTAAAATGAGTGTATCATCCCGTGCCCCCTGGAACACAAATAACCTCTCTCATTTAGTCAAGACATGCACTAAACCTCCGTTCATTTTCTTATCTCATGTAATTACAAATCAACATTGGCTTAATGTTGCAGGAGCTTCACGTTCAGTTTCTCAAAGCTGTCGTTCTTGTGTCCCAGACTGCCCTTTCATTGAAGTTACCTCAAATCAACCCTCAAAATCTACATTTAAAATCTCTTTAGGATTTTAGGTTTAACTTGAGCTGCATCACACGCAATCTGTGCCCTTTGTACATTCTGAAATAAAGTTGTGTTATCGGGGTCAAGATTTTGGCAAGTGCGGAAAAAAATGGCAGATGTTAGAAACAGTTACAGACATTTAAATACATTTTCTTTAATGAGCTGCATAAATCCGCTGACATGTTTATGCAAGTTGCTTCTTCATAATGGGATTTCATTGAAGCGGATGGCTCATTATATTCCAGTGGTTTCATAACTGCTGCTGTTCTGCCCTGACCCTTGACCTTCACATCAATCAGATGCCAGAAGTACACTGACTGTTTTGATAATGACAATGAGAAGTGGAGTATTATGACCATTGTATATCAGTTATTGTTATTATTGTGAATAATCTCTGTCGGTTCAGTAGATGTAAACTCTATAGCTACAGTGTGCATTCAGGTCACAGAATTTCATAATATAGATCTTGTCAGTACTGTCTCATTAAAACAATGTGCTGCAATATAGTGCCACTAACCCAGAGGTCAATCGTTTTAGAGACATTATTTTGTGAAAAAAAGAAATCATTCTCATGCGTTTTCTAATGTTATCTAATGTTCTTGCCCATCACAATCTGTCAAACGTAACCCCGATTTTGATCTTTTGTTTCCGGGCTATGCCTCAGGTCCCTCAATGCTTAACCTGCTGTACAATTTAGCCTACTGGTTGTTCATTAATTCTAAGTGAAGTGTCCTCCAGATACATCACTGTAAATGTGAATTTTGACAGTGACATCAGGTGTATTTCTCTTTTTTCCAAGTGATCCGATAGCAATATTTTGGTTTCCCTACAAGCTGCTTTCTATAGGAAGCTCATAACTCACAACAACCACTAAAGCCCCCACTCAGTTTTCTGTCTGTTATTGTGATTGTCATATTTTCTGCTGGAATTTTAATTTAGTGTGCTTTACTATTGCGTCGTCTGCTGTGGATCAAAAGATGCACTTATGTTTGGCTGATGCTTCCATTCTGTTCGGGGCTTTTGGGCGCTGTTTTCATGCTGGTCACAAATTAAATACAACAGTCTTTATACACACATGAAGTGGCAACTGTGTGAGACAAAAGCAGATATCTTTCTGCCTGCACACATGCCATATTATAAGGGTTCTTATGATTGCACTAAACCTGCAATCTCACAATCAAATAGCATAACTATTTCTCCTCCTTAAATCACGACACATATACCTTTCAAAATCACATAAACCTTCACAGAAATACTTTCACCAGCAGATATGTGTACTATGCTAGAATATGAGGCAATTCTTACTAATATTTCTTATCTAAAACTGCTGACATCCCTTTTATAGCCATTGAAAAGACAGCAGCTGAAGGACAGGTATTCACACAATCTGTAACCTCTGATCTGTTATGTTTGCCTCATCCAGTGTTAGTCTTGCAGCACCAGACTCTTGCAAAAAAAACGATACACAAAATACACTAAATGTCTTTTGGTGTTTTGTGGATACCAAGCTTCTCTATTTGCACAAAGCTTCAGTTTACCAGGGAGTTTTCAGGTGAGAAGAGTTCAGATGGTCACATCCAGGGGTCACTCTGGACACAGGAGTTCCCTCCTGTTTCCCCTAATCCTCAGACATTCCTGATGCGAAGATCCTGGGTTGCTGGAGGTGCATTACTCCAACAAGCCATCTCCTCCTTTAAACAGCTACCCCCAAACACCTGCCTATAGCATATCCCCCTTCAAATTCATTACACAAAGGCCCATGGCTGCTGTGAACAACATGGTGGTGGTCAAGATTTCCTCTGTTCGCTCTAGAAAATAAAAATAAGTACGTCAGTTATGCAAACAGAAGGATTATGTTGAATTGCCAGTTTATGCAATCATTTAAAGTGTTTAATCAGCTTATTACCTCTGTTTTGTCGGTAGTCATATTTTCGCGCACATTAACGTAAACAAAGCCATTAACCAAATGCAGCCTTTTTAATCAGGTGCGTTACATAAATAACACAGTCTGAAAAATAAATCACATAAATAATAAATGGTGCTGCCACATCAGATGGAACCACGTATCTGGTTACTGTGTCAGTCATCGTCTTCGCCTGATGATGTGCATCATTACACTCAGAAAACATAGTGATAAATATTTCAGTCTTTCCAGAAATGTGATTTCATCTTACAGAAGGGTGTCTGCCCTCAGGGATGTAGTCTGAAAGGATGTATATTTGTGTTTTGGGCTCTGTAAATTCGGGAATTTTAAATTGGAGTGCTGCACACTGAATTTATTAGGTACACAAACAGTCAAATACAATCCAATTTAACAGCCCTGCAATAGATCATATGTTTGTGAGACATATAATGGTTTCGTTGATGCTGTGTCGGATTGGTGCTGATTCACTCTATTCTTAGTTTTAGCCACTCACGCAGTGTGGCTGCTAATTATCAAATGTTGCAAAAGCATGATAACGCGCTAAACTAAGACGGCGAACATGGTAAACATTATGCCTGCTTAACATCAGCATGTTAGCATTGTCATTGGTGAGCATGTTAGCATGCTGAAGTTAGCATTTATCTCAAAGCACCGCTGTGCCTATACCTCACAGAGCCACTAGCACGTATCTAAATGGGGGTGGATAAATAACATTAACAACACTAATAAAGTTAGAAAGTTAGAATTAGAAACACATCAATGCAGTAAAATGCAGTCCATTGCAACACTGCTACAAAGCTCAAAATCTCTGGCAGAAAAATGTATTGTTGGGCTGTTGCATTGGATTGCATTAGAGAACACAGGTATATCTAATAAACTGTTAACTAAGTATACTCTCGTCTGGTCCCATCTTAAATGAATGTGGACTACAGTAAGTGTGCTACATTATAGAGAATGTAATGCTTTTAAAAGAAGCTCATTTGATTTGCCTGCACTTTCGATAATGATTTCCTCCCCATCAGTCCATTTTACAGTATAAGTAAACCAGTGCCACAATGTTGGCCATTAAATAAAAAAGTAAACTCACACAGGGACATTATGCCTTCTCCTTGCTTTGTGTGCCATTGGTTTGTGAAAATAGGTCCCTAAACTTTCAGTCTAGTTTTATCTGGCACACATGCTAGTCATTTTAAAACATCTATCTAAAGAACAGGTTAATTATACAAAACTTCTTGATGTGATTTAGTGCACATGGGGAGATTTGATCCCATGTTCTCCCTTAGGTCTTCACTAAGGATGAACATATCAGTTTGTCTATACTCCCATAGAGAGACCCAGATAAAACAACACAGAGCCAACACACACACACACACATACACTGACACACATAGTACAGCACATTAGAATGAATCGAAACACCTCATTAACACACATCCTGCAGGCTGTCCTTGATTCATTTTGGCATCAACAGCATATTAACACACATGTCTATTGGGGGGTTATACCATTCTAGTTTACAGGCTATAAATACACTCATGCCCTCCACATAAGAGTTATACATGACAAGTTCAAAAATACCACTTGTTTCAGAGAAAAGATTAAATGATAAGAGTGATGGACAGACAAATACATAATGAAAACATTGCCGAGGGAGAGAGAGCGAGAGAAAGGAGATAAAAGGTGGGGATTACACATATCAACAGCAGTAAGTCAGTGGGGTAGGACAGAAGGGCGAAGGGTGATGGATGATGGAGAAATGGGAGGATAGAGAGAGAAAAGTAATAATCTGGGAACATCTGGACATGCCAGCACAGGAGTGGTGAGAAACGTGTACTCATACAGCACACACACTAACACACTATCTCTTCTTTATCTTCCTACAGAGAATAAATTATTTTAATCAGATGACCCAAAGAAAAGATCTGGTTTTAGTTGGCCTTTCTCCTCCTCGCAGCGCTCTACTGGACATTGTTCACACTGTTGTTTTGTGTTGTAATGTTCCTTTTTCGGTATCCTCAACCTGCTTCTTCTTTCTTCTTTCTAATTTAACCTCAGTAAGTGATTTCCTACATTTCCCAGAACCACTTTCACCATCCCTCAGCAAACATGCCTGGACTTATCCAGCCACTGTTTATATGTAGGTGTAGGCAGCAATGGTGATAGTGGAGGTGATAATGATAGAAACAGCAAGAGTTCCCCGGTGGAAAAAAGTGAGAGATGTTGTGCCCATTACTCAAATCACAACATGTGTTTTGGCTGTGTGACATCATGGTCTTCTGAGGCTACTGTCTGTGAAGAATCAGGTATTTTTGCCTCACCCTCTCGCAGAGGATTTCTTCCCCTTTGGCAGCATTGAAAGTCAGGGAAAAATGGTAAGTGGCCTTGTTCTTTAGTTCTGAGAGGGGAACATAAATAACTGACGTTACTAGGTTTTTTTCCTTTTTCTTTTATTTTTGGCACATTAATCTCCATTGTAGCTTTACTACATATTTTGTGGTCATACATTATTTTTTGATGGTAATAACAAACATATACCCATATACACCTATACCACTAGCTGTACAGTATGAGGCCTGTTTTGGCCTTTCGGCCTGTTTCACAGCAGACATTTTGACTTGTCATAGTAGAAAAAGCACCGGTGTTACTAATGACATTAACAATGGCAATGCTCTATACAGTTTACAAACAATCCAGGATGTGTGCATAGCAGAAGGGTAGAAAACACAATGTCATCATAGTTTATAATCATGAACATTTTCAGCATTTAGAAATGAATCAACTTACTGGAAACCAATCAAAATACTATTGAAATATACATTTGTATGCATTACTTGTCCTTGCATTTACAAAGGTTTTTACCACACATCAATCAGCAGCACGGGTTAAAAGCACAGAACTCACACAAGTAAAGTTAACCTTAAAAATTAATAAGCATATACTGTATGAACTTCCTACTGTTTGACTGCTGCACTGAGCACAGAACCGCCCTCATTCTGGAAAGTATAGTAATAATGCTAACATGTATGAAAATCCTTCTGTTTCCTCCAAATATACACATTACATTAGTGCAAAAACTCTTATTTATTTATTGTGCATTTCCATCCATCAGTCTGTACCTCTGTAAGCACCTTCCAGTACTTTGCACTGGTATATAAAATCCAGGGACCATATCAGTATTAGCTAATAGCTAATTCTGCACTCAACCGGGTGGGTTCCTGCTTGAGATAATAAACATTTTCTACCCATTGCTTTGGTAATTCATTTAGTTTAAGCCATGATATCCTCATAACCAAACCAAATGATCTGTCAGTCATTCGGGTTTGTTTTCCACCCCCTGCGAGTGTGCGCATCTCACTGATGAGGTTGCTCGGAAACCCAGTCTACTCAAGTGACAGTGTGACAGTGAGCCAGCACACACAATACCAGGACCCTGAAACTGAAGCAGCTAAATGGAGTTCAGTCATCTTTAATGTTATTAGTCACACTTGTGCTTTTCCTTTTACGAAAAAACCTCAAGGTCTGCTGTGAAAAAGACTTTTACCACTTGAATACAATGTATTATTGTCTGTGTATAAAGAGCAAGAGCAAATGTATGCCAGTGTAGGGATGGAAGGTTCTAGGGAATTAGATTTTTCATTAACCTGTTTTTGTAGTCATTTTTCTGTTTCTGTGCTTTCAAACTCATGTAATAATTTTACAAACACATTTTATAAGAATGTTGAATCAGATATACACTTTATGACAACAAGTGAATTTCACCTAACTCATATTGTGTTTACCTCATTAGCTTGGTAGTGTTAGCTAAGCTAACTAGCACACAGATCTGTGGATGAGAATGCTTGAACAATAGTCATTGTTTAGCCACTTTTTACTTGAGAATTTCATGAAGTTAGAAACAGATGTACAAATTGCTATTTTAGCAATTTAGCCGTTTAGTAATTTTTCATGAGCTTATGCTATCGGGTGCTATGGGATATTAGTATTTAAATGTTTAATAAGGGGAAAAGACTGCAAACATACATTATTTGAAAAATATAGAATAGGGGTTGCACTAAATCCCGATTAGTGCAAATATTTATTGAGGTTTCTTTTGCTGATCTTGAGCTGGTTTTACCATCAATATCAACAAAAAGAAAGTTAAATTGCATTTGAAAAGCTGCATACATAGTGAGCATGATGAAGCACTGATGGCAGTCAGTTGTCACAGTTCATTTGACAATAACAAGGTGTGAAAGGATCTGAGGAACTGATTAGTACCATCAGTTCCATCCTGTGTAACATCATATGCATATCATTTGTAATAACAGGCGATACTCTGTCATATGTGTGTTCAAGTGTGTGTGTGTGTGTGTGTGTGTTTGCATCCACTGCGATTGCTGAGTCAAAAGACAAGAATTTTCAAACTGACCAAAGTGATCAGTTTCCATAATCATTAAGCCCAAACAAACTTTCTCTCGCTTTCTGTTTTGAATTTCTTTCTCCCACATTAATCTCAAATCTCTCCCTATTCTCCTTTTTTTCTTTATATTTTGTCTGGTGCTGTCTCGGCTCTAACAAATGGCTGGTTAATGAGTTTGTTCGGTGACGGCCTTGAACGCCTGCTCTTCTCATGTTGGTGCACACACCCCCAACCCAAGCACACACACACACACACACACACACACACACACACACACACACACACATTCAGATACACTGAGCTAATTGTTTCCCTTTGGACACAAATCACATCCATCACCGAGCAGAAACAAACAGAGTTTTGATAGACATAGAGAGCTCTGTGGTACGAGAAAATGGCGAAGTCAAACAGAGATTGGGTGATTGATGAAAGCATGAAAGATGGGGAGGACAGCGGAAAGGCGTTTGATCTCCTCTGCTGAATCGAGAGCTGGGGCACACTGGTTCCTGTAGTGTCAGACTTACAGTACATAGATGTAGTCTTTATTCTTTACTCAACTCTTTAGTCCTACTGAAAAAGATTGTGTAATTTGAGCTCTCTTTTCCTACCTTATTTATCATATATTCAAAGGAAAAGTGTATTTGCTTTCTTACTGAGAGTTAAATGAGAAGATTGATACCACTGTACACTAAATATGAAGCTACCACCAGCTGCTTGTTAGCTTAGCTAAAGACTGGAAACAGTGGAAACAGCCTGGCTGTTAATTAGTGAACTTTAGAGATGCTGGTATGCAGATTTTGTTACTTTTGGATGGAGCCAGGCTAGCTGTTTCCTCCTGTTTCCAGTCTTTGTGCCATGCTAAGCTATGGCTGCTGACGGTAACATCCTATTTAGCAAACAGACATGAGAGTTGTATCAATCCTCGCACCTAACTCTGAGCAAGAAAGTCAATAAGCTTTATAAACGTTTTCTTTTTACTTAGATTTGCAGTATAATGTGTAAAATATAGCCAATAGTTTCATAATGATGATAAGAGTATTTCTTAGTCATTCACCGTGCTGTATTGTGGCAAAAATATACACTATAATAAAATAATTCTCAGCTCTCGGTAAGATCTCTCAGCAGCTACTGTTTCACAGATTTACAGCATTTCGCTGTTTACTCAGCTCAGTCTGCTTGTCTCCTGAAACCAAAATAAAACCTCCCATAACAAAGTATTAAGCCAACAAGAACAGACAAGCTACAATTTTCAGGTGTACTAGAGTGGTAATACTAAACGGGTATCACAGACAGTAAGCAGAAGGTTTCAAGTTTCAGTGCCTGGAATGATGCAGACCACACCATGGCATCATGGACGCGTTGATGAGTCAGATGAAGGAACACAGAGCAGGTGGTGAGGTAAACAGGAGTAGTGTTTCTGCATGATGTAAATAGTGTAGTATCAGTGACCCGCCTTACCAGCAGCCACGTTTCACCTTGTTTAATGTGTGATAAGACAAAAGGCCGCTGGGATCCTTGGCTAGTTTGTTCTTTCTTTCTTTCTTTCTTTTTCTCTGTTTATGACTTTCTTCCTTCTTTGCTATTATGGGAATAATATTTAGCCAGACTGGACAAAATCTGATTGCACTGTTTTTACATGTTTTTTTAAAACATTTTTTGCAGACTATATCTACATCTATTCAATGTGAAAATGTTTGCTTTCTTTTTTCTTTCATTTTCAATCTTTTTCTGTATTTCTCTAGCTTTTCACTCTCTCTGTCTCACATTTTCACATCAATGCACATGTTTTTTGACTCTACCCCAAAGTCCATGAGCTCCCTCTCCTAAGACATACTGGCATACCATCGTGCATGCATACATAAAGTCACATGCTTATATACACTAACAGATACCTTCCACACACTGGTGCACAAGGCAATAACTATGCACATGCCTGCACACACAGAGACAATGGTGGTCTGATGAAGGGACAATAGTGCCTGTGTAAGCCTTGTGAGCTTTGCTGTGCCTGTCTCTGTGGGAGTTTAATGGATTCCACTTTAGCACACAGAAAGAAAGGTTTCAGAGCTGAGTTTACAATTTACATCGTCTGTTCGGCCAAAACAACCCAACTTTCAAAGTCTGTTCTTGAGAAACAGAGGTGAACTTTGCACATACACTTGGAAGATAAAAGTTTTATTGAGTTATGATAACGAGTGCAACCATACAGGCTCTCCCTCTCTTGTTTTATATCTCTTTCTCTCTAACTTTCTTATCTGTTCTGGAACAAGGTGCACACACACACCTGGGTAATAGTTCTCACAAATGCAGAGCTCACAATGACCTAACTCACTCATGTGACTCTGCCATGCTCACGTTGTGCTATGCTGAGTGATTATTTAAGTACATGCTCCGTTCTGTTTAGCAACAAGTCCTGCAGTGTTATATTTATTAGCATCTTTTGACTGTATTCTCATGAGTGTTTATGTTGTGTGTATTGGTAGCTTGTACAATTTGAGGAAATCACCAGTTCTATCTCCCATACCTCCCATAATACCACCCAGCTGTGTCTGTTGTTGCCAAGGTAACCCAGACTGACTGGCCAGTCAGAAGCAGAACCTAATTACAATCTGCCACCATCCGCTCTCGCTCCCCTTTTTCCACCCCTATATATCCGTCCTTCTCTCTCTGCATAAACCTCTCCTATCCTTTCATCTCTCCACAAGTCAGGCCAGACAGAAACAAGAAAAAGTGGCTTTTTGATAGATATGTGAGACAGAGTGCTTACTGTCTGCTCTTTCTGTCTCTCAGGCATCTGTCAATTAAATTCAGTCTGTCTGAATCCGTCTGATCCTCTGACCCGCAGAGACCTAGCTATCCGAACCAGGTTTGACTGTAATAACCAGTCCTCAATTTGTGGAGACTCTAGTGGACTGGGGCATTAAGGACACAGGAATCAGAGCTGACTGTCTGGAAAAACTGCCCTCAATACAGTTTGTCCTCTGACCATCTTTCTGCTTAATTCACACAAGCAAATGCGCAGCCTTCATATTCTCCGGTAGCTCTATTAACACTGTACTCATGGCAACAGACCAGTATCCTTTAAGCTGCAGTAGGTGTCCATAATGTTGTGCATAAGTAGGGCTTAGCCTACTGTTAGCTGTCTGAAACTATGGACAGTAAGATGTAGGTCAGGACAGTCCCTTTGGATGGGCACTGCCAAGTTGGACATAGGCTACTTTATGTGTACACACACCCTTGTTGTTTCATCCAATGTTTTCTTTATGGGGTCAGACAGAGAATCTGAGTGATGCTGGTCTTGTTCAGACTGCTGTATGTCCGCACATTAAGTCATTCTCTGCAGAAAAGTCAACACCAATCCTAATAAAACATTGACAGTGCCAACAAGCACACAGATGTAGATCAACAAGAGTCAAACACCTCATGGCTCAACCCCAAAGCACATGCACCCCACCCAAACACTTCGAAAAAGACCACCCAGGCCCCAGAGACCAGAACTGTTTGTGCATTGGGTGTATACTTCAAAAAACTGTGATTTCATTGACATGACATTTTGAATTGACATCACCAATTTTTCCATGTAAATGTAGATGTCTGTTGTTGTTAGCTGCCATGTTATTTATGTTGATTTCAGCTTTCCGAACAACCGAGCTAGTTTAGTACTAGTGTAAAAATCTTGTCACCTATTTCTTATTTGTAATCTAACATTTTCTTTTCTAGTGTATCTCCTGAACCAAATCTCTCTACCTAATTTATTCCTTTTGACAGGATCAGACTCTGACGTTCCTCTTCTCCCCAGCCCTGTAGATCTGCGTAGTGACACGGAGCTGTTTCTGTTACCCTCCAAAATAAATTTGGCTTTATCAGGACAGAGATCAGGTTACCCCCCTTCACCCTCACCCTGCTCTCTCTTTTCTCCTCCCTCTTTCTCTGTTTCTGCCTCTCTCTTTTTTAAATCTCCCCATTTCCTTGTATCTTTGGAAACATTTCCTCTCTTACCTATTTCCACCATTTTATGTCTTTCTTAAAATTCCCCTTCACGCTCATTTCCTGTGCTCCCTGGTTCCCTTGTGGACTGGCGCGCAGTAAAATGAATGGCATAATTAGAATCACACACTCTTAATTGGCTCTTTCCCAGCTCCATTCATAACAACTCTATTTAAAATCACACCCCTCTCAGGGTGCTTGCCTCTGTGTGTCACTGGAGGCAAAAGTGTGAAATTAAGCTTGCCAGAATGCAGTAAAAGCACAGTGAACTCTGGACACGAAGTGTGTGTGTGTGTGTGTGTGTGTGTGTGTGTGTGTGTGTGTTCCTAGTGTATGTGTGTGGAGTGCACTCATTAGCCCATGTCCTCTAATGAGAGCCACGGGTGGTTTAACACCTCGGCCCTATAGACGGGGCCTGGCTATGCCAGCCTGATTGTAATTATGGCAGTCAGTCTGAACAGACCACAGTGCATTAATAGCCCTCTCTCTCTGCTACGTCCTGTTCTGTAATTAGAAATGTCAGAGCTGACCTAAAGTGTATCTCTGGACATCACTCTGCCCTGCTTCAACAGAGACATACAAGACAAACAGCTGGAGAGGGAATTGAACTGGCAACCCTGTTGGCAGCCATTTGTAGTCAGGGAATAATTTCCAGTGCGGTCATGATGGAGTGGAGGCCAGCAAAGAGGTGATGCAAAACTCCAGGGATTGGTCCCATGACCATATGTGTGTGCATGTGTGTGTGTGTGTGTGTGTAACAGAAAGAGAGAGTAGTGTGAGCACATGAGTATAGCTCTGAACCACAGTGAGCTAACCACAAAGAAGGACTGCAATTAAGACTTTTCTGAGAATAGTGAGAAAACAGCAGAGAAAACAGTAATCTTCTATACTGACCATACAGCATATACAAACACACTTCACAGTGTGTGCTGGACGTGCCAAGCTACACTCCTCTCTTTTTAAATATTAAAACAATGCCACTTCAAATGTCTCCACAAAATCTGCAACTGCAAAGGCAGTTTACCATTTACTTGCTTATCAGCAAACATACACACCTTGCAGAATATAACAACTTTGAGAGAGCTTGACTTGAGAGCTTTTCAGAGCCATCAGGGTTGACTGATTAATTTGGCATTCATATCATCCACCAAGCTTGCTTTATTGAAATTTCAAGTTTGCTACATTTTATTTCTACCAATTTTTTATGTTCCCAAAATACACAGTGCGGAGTGGAGGCCAGCAGGACAAATCAATTTCAGAAGTTGACATTATATTGAAATCCATGTCAGTGTTGCTTAGTGGATCACATGAATGCTAAATGCACCTATGGCTCCCAGTGATTTGGAAATCCTCTTAAGTCAAGCAGGGTAACATTAAACAGTAATGTTTTGCAGTGAAGAATGATAATTTGTTTTTGTTTTTTTAAACAAAGAGAGGCTGAATGGTACATTGCAAAGATAAATTGGTAAGGAGGCATCTTCACACAATCCAAGACCCACCAATCACATCTTACATACATTAGCT
This sequence comes from Maccullochella peelii, assembly GCA_002120245.1. Classification (NCBI taxonomy): domain Eukaryota; kingdom Metazoa; phylum Chordata; class Actinopteri; order Centrarchiformes; family Percichthyidae; genus Maccullochella; species Maccullochella peelii. Next base: position 70,788 of record LKNJ01001791.1, on the reverse strand, counting down.
TAAATTGTATACACAACCTAAAAGATCCAACAAACTAAGAAAGAAAACATGACAACAAGTGTGTTTATGAAATGCACATACACATATACTATACAAATACAAATATACTTGCATACGCTTGGATCACACTCAAGACAATCCATCTGATGTTGATAATGCATGAGCTAGTTTTTTGTTTGCGGTAATCATTTCCAAAGCTGACATCTTTCTTTGACTGATTTAGGCCAATGCACTGACATACTCTATAGTAGTTTCATAGTAGAACACACTGTAGAGTGAAACACACACATCCCAGTGATAAACATAGCCACTGACGTTAGCCGACTTAAGTATAATATCCAATAAGGGGATTAGATCCTTTATTCCATTGACGGAGAGGAGAAGAGTAAAGAGAGGAGGGGTCCCACATGCACGGAGACAACCATAAAATCAGTCCTCTGCGATGCTACAATTTCTCCCTCTGTATATCCTCTCTAGTTGGCGTTAAACCAATAACAGATGTGAGATTTTAGAAGTGATGTGCTGTACAGATTAGATGGCAAATATTGAGAGTTCAGGGAGATGATGCATAGTGCTTTGAAGCTCACAGCCATTCATCGTAAGCCTGTTATAATCAGACTTACTGTGCCTCCTCTTCATACCTTATCCCTCAGCATAGACGTGGACACAGTAATGGGATTGGTTTTAATTGTATAAGAGTAACGATAGACTTTGAGGAGCTAAGCAATCCTGTCCAGTACTGTTCTTTGGCTGTTCTTTGTATAACCCCCTGACCTGCCCTTTAAGTGTATCCTAGCTAACCTGACCTCCGATGGAAGGGCTGTATTAGATTACATTCTTCCACTGTACAGACATTGTTGACCAGAAGGAAGAGGAGTAGGTAGGCTTCAAGTGGAGGCTTCACAAAGGTTTTTTTTTTCATTTAAAGTTTCTATAAATACGAGGATTGTAAGTTCAAAATGTTAGTGTAAATAAGTACAGAATGTAGAAATTCTACCAGTGGATAATCATTCAATATCTCAAGTCTTAGGTCAGTGTTACACCCAAATCTGGGACCTATCAGTTTCTGTGATTCCATGTGTGAAGACTATGCAAAGATTTCGACAGGTTTGGTCAGCGAGCCTATGCAGATGGCAGTGATCAAAGTCAAATATGATCACAAGTCTTCATTTTGTCTGCACGCACCCATCCAATTTTGATTCCAGTCTTACTGTCTTTGTCAAAATCAAGTATGATCAAGGGACATGTATTCTGCAAAATTTATTACAATGCATCACATTCATTTTTGAGGCTGTACTGATTGTGCATCATGCCACAGTGACTAAGACGTCTTGGTCGTGAGTATATTCCCTCAGTCCTATAAAAGCCCACATCAGAAAAGAACATTTTATTTGAATGAGTAGAGTCCCTGGTGAAAAGGCTCCTCCAAAAGAACCTCCCTTTCCTTGCAACTGAATGATCTCAAAAACATCCTTCACATCCCCATGAGCCTCTTTTCTTGAAATATCAATGTGTGTTTGTGCATGTGTCTAACTGAATCAGGATATTTTATTACATTATTCCATTCTGGTAGAGGACACCATCTGTTATCTGTTAAGAGCTTGGGAGGAGACCACCGCCCCAACTGAACTCTTGCTCACTGCCTGTTTTAACTCTCCCAATAACCTCTAAAATCTGACCTGACCTTCCCTCAACCCTTCACCTGCTGTCATCAGAAAACTGGACGCACAACCTGTCCACACTTAGGTAACTTGGATAATTTCAGTGCCTGCGACTCCATAAATCACTCAAGTGAAGCATGCCTATCTGTGTGTGTGGATTACCCTCAGCTGATAAGGTTTGGCAGCACTGTGGAAAACCCTACAGGAACATGTTGTGCATGTGCCCAAGGATAAACCATTCGATTTTGTAGATTGCCTTTACTATCTTTGACCTTCCGTTCTTACACAAGTTGTACGCTTAGATAGGTTTTCTGTGCATTGAGGGATTGTAACAGAGATTTTGGGTGGGTTAACCTTGAAAATTACGTGGTTTAGATAACATTACCATCCGACCCAGAAGCTAGGATTTTAGAAATATTGAGGACATGAGTCCTCAATGATATCAAAACCAACAGGATTGATGGCCAGAATTATAAAGACAAAAGTCATGTTGTAAAAAGAAACTGAACTCCCCTGTAAAACATCCAGTAAATTATTCTCCTGCACATTGTCAATACAAAGCTCTCACTAGTATAGAAAAGCTGTTATGTTTGTGCATTTGTATTTTCCTGTGTGTGGTAGTGTGATAGCTGGACTAGACACTGCTTTCCTGCCGCCCACTTCTGTAATTTAGGAGACCCTGGTTTAGGAGATCACCATGGTGACCACTCTTTACCAAGAGGTGCACACACAAAGACACAAACAAATACACATCTCTTGTTTGATTAGAGAGCACATCAATTATTGATGGACTGTGCTCACTAAATTAATTTCCAGTCTCTCATTAGACAATCTCTTCAGGGATCACATCTGTGCTCCCATTCTGAGTGAGTCCTCTTTGTACTCTTATAGTTATCAGAATTTGCACAATGTGATCTTAGGGATCCTTTGCAGAGATTACAAAAACCTGCAACAAAAAGCTGCATATAAAATCTAGCACAAAGAAGAGCACAATAATTCTAGGTGTGTGGCAGAGACAGTGAGTGTGGGTGGTTCTGGCTGTGTTGGATTGGAAGTTGCTTTCTGTAATTGGTTCTACAGGTGTTTTTTTAGAAGCACATTAGCTTTATGCCACACTTCTGCTCAATAGGAGAAAACAAGAGACGCAGAGATGATGGTTTACATAAAGACAGTGATTGATTTTGTGTGCATGTGTGTGCGTGAGCTCCTGGGTTGACTGTGTTTACGTGTAAAAGGGAACAGGGACAGCCCCCTGACATGGCAAGTGCTAGACTGAGCGTTCTTGATAATTAAGCGACTGTGCGATTATGCAATGCAGTGACCATGCCAATGAAAAGACAAAGAAAGAACAGAGAGACAGAACAGGAGGCAGAGAGAACACTGTGACCGGGTTGGATAAATGACTGAGAAAAGAAAAGAAACACCGCTGAGAGAAAAAAGATGAATTGCAGAGAAGGATTTAAAGATAAAGTTGGGTTGTTTGGTATGTTTTGCTGTTTGACTGAAGTTGGTTGGAAACTTGGTTTTATGGTGTGTAGGTTGGGATTTATTGCCAATTATTCACTTGGATACTAGTGAGCATGCAGTAAACTATATTTGGAGGGGGTCAGGCAATGTGCGTATGCATTTAGAGAATGCTAACATATCCATGACACACATACATGCACTTTGCCCTTGCACCTGTAACATTGTAACCTTAGCAGTCTGTGTGTGTTTATGTGTTTGAGTGAGTGGACCTAAACTTGGTTAGCAGGAGGGTTTTAACTTCTTGCCTTCTCTAACTTGTTGATCCAATGGGCCTATCCATAGATGCATTCAGCACAGCATGCATGTTATGAGTCACCTCACCAAAAAAAATAAAATAATATTGCTCACTGATATATTGATGTGTGTAACTCTAACATTTGCAACATAAGCTACATTGCCAAAAGTATGTGGAAAATAATATTGGCTTTCCAAAGGATTTTAAAATAATATTGGCTTTCAGAAGGTTGAGATTGGCAGCCACAGGAACATTCATCAGTGAAGTCCTACCAATGGTGTCACACTATTCCACTGATCTGCAGTAATACACCAAGCTATGCTGCAATGCACCAGCAAAGGCAGTGAATAAGAAGACTGCTAGCTAGTAAACATGGATGCAAATGATTCTGGATTTAAAATACGTAAATAAATTGGCTTTTCAAATGTTTTATCAGGAAGGAAATGCATTCAACACGTTTGTTAGAGCTCAAGGATACACACAATGTGTTTTAGTGAGTAACACTGAATGTAAATCTAACTTTTGTTTGTATACAAGAAAACACCACAGTGCACCTTTACGTTTGTACTGTAAATATGAAGCAATGGAAGCAGCAGTTTGTTGGCTTAGCTTAGCAAAGTATAAATGAAAATAGAGGGATACAGCCAAGAAGGTACCAAAATCCGCCTACCAGCACCTTTGAAGCTCCCTAATTATCAAGTTATATGTCATTTGTTTAATGTGTACAAAAACAAAGTGTTAAAAATGATAATTTGTGGTTTATGGGTACACACTGACTTCCTGAAGTCTTGTTGTCACCATGAGGTTGCCAGGCAACCAACAGACACATCATTTTTATTTCCCAAAATGTCAAACAATTCCTTTAAAAGGATCCAGAGACTAAAACACAAAACATGTCTTTCCCCATACTTTTGGCCAGTGTAGTCACTCATATTGTGATGTCATAGTATAGTCCTATACTGAATGGGCCTGTACAACAAAATAACGTATTATTCGTAGGAAACAGAAGTCAATCAGATCATATGAAAGGATCATCAACAAACAACATGGCTTTACAGTGTTTTTGAGACAAAATACTGACTGATGTTGTTTGGTTTACATTTCTAAAATCATGCAGCAGCTTTTTCTCAATTAGGAATTCCTCAGGTGTGAAATCTTGCTATTACCAAATATGTATGAATATGAATGAATGAATATACTCAGACCTGCATGACAAAGCTATTATCCTCTATTTAAGTTCAGAACTGCTTATTTTGAGTTCAGTTTGTCAAAATGACAAATGCCTTTTTATATTTACTCTCATTTGACTTTATGGTTAAAGTACAAGAGGATCACAACTCTTCTCACATACTTTATTTTCAAAGGCAGAGCAAATTGCTCATGAACGTACGTCCCTCATCTGCAGTCTGATAAACTCTATTGTTGACTTTCTGAGAGAAGGGCATAAGAGATGCATATCATCATAACCAGCAGCAACCTACTGCCAGGAGAGAAACAAGCAATCTTTTTCTTGCTCAAATGCTGATATGAACACATGTACCCACACACACGCACACATGTAGACACAGTCACGCACACATATGTACACACAATTACAGATAACAGCCGTGCATGCACACATACACACACACAACCACCCACGCACACCCTTGGAAGAAGCCACTCTCACATCGCCCCCATAGAGTACATGTCAGTCCATCTGGGATCATTAACACTATGTTAATGAATATAGGGCTGGGGCCAGGAGCATGTGAGGAGAGGCAGAGAGAGAGAAAGATACAGAAAGAGATGGGGAGAGAGAGAGGGAGAGCGAGAGGACAGAAGGTGGGAGGATGGAGAAGGATAATGGATTCTCTCCTAACAAATGCACTGCCCGAGGTACTTGTGTGTGTCTGGGGGGGGTGGCATGGATAAGAAAAGATTGAAAGTGAGGGGAGGGGGCAGGCAGCAAGAAGAAAACTGGACCACGCCAAGACGGGGAGGAAGGAGGAACTGAAAGGGAGCAATAGAGCATAAAAGAGAGTAGAGGGAAGGGGAGACGCTCAAGAGCTAGTCAATGTGAAAAGAAAACAAGCAAAAGTAATGTAATCAGAGAGAGATGTACCCTGTGTGCATTCTGGCCAGGGGCTGATGATGAGGGCTCCGTGGAAATAACTGAACAGATGAACAGAAGAAAGGGAAGGAAGGAAAGACAGCAGAGACAACAGATGAGCCGAGAGAACAGGCAGGGAGACAGACAAGGAGATACAGTATAACAAATGATGGCACAGGCAATGCAAGCTGAGTAGTGTGGTTAAATATTTCACTGGGGTTTGTTTGTGCCTTTGTGTGCTGGTGTGTGTGTGTGTACGTGTGTGTGTGTGTGTGTGTGTGTGTGTGTGTGTGGGCATGGGATTGAGAGTCCCTGGGAGAAAGAAAGGAAGACAGGGAGAGAGCGAACGAGTGGAGTGTGCCTGTTGACTGGGCGAGTTAATGATTCCTGTGGTCTGAATAGTGAGACAGTGTTAGTCCAGGAGGGGGGGGGGGGGGGGGGGNCTCCTTTACCCCCTACCGACACACACATGCAACATTGTTTTATTGTGGTTTGTTTGCATGTGTGTCTGTGGCTTGTTCTGATACCCTGTTCGCTTATGTGTTGCACGTTTGGAAACAGCTCAGCCTCCATGGCGACATTCCAGAAGATGCTCGGAGCAGAAACCCGACCTTATTACAAGCTTGTCATCGCAAGAATCATGATTTGCCCTCCTACCAGGCTAAATCTAGACACATGGAGCGCTATTAAGCAGAAGTGTGCCTCCCTGTGTTTGAATTGGGGACCACCTGTATGCAGATGAATGGATGTGAATAGGGCCTGGAAGACATGCCTTTGTGGTGCCAGAGAAGGAGCAGCTTGTCGGAGTGTGCCGCTATGAGCCAGAGGGCCAAGGGCCCGCAGGAGGCCAGGGATAAAGGGACAGAGGGCAGCAGGGTGACAAGCTGTCCATGTGTAGATGAAACAATGCCAAGTGTTAACAAGCCTAAGCTAGTGGTAATGACAGGTTGGGTGAACAAAAGACAACTATTTGAAATTCAATCTGTGATCAACTAGAGTCAATGCGGAGCATATTACAGTGATTTAGCCCCTTTAAGCCCCTTTATACCCTTTTCATTGTATCGTAATGTTGATCTTCCCTATGACCTTTTTTCCAATGCCAGCTAAGGTTATTCTCTGAGGGAGACATTGGGGAGGAGAGGCACAAATCAGCAGCTGAGGCAGCGGCTTGAGGACATGACGAGTGATGGCATGATAAAGTCAGAACAAAAAAAGAGGCACAACTGTGATCAACAAGATAACATCTCGCTGTTTCCAATGCAGCAATAACAGAGACAGCAGCAGGGATCAGAGCACTCCTATACATCTTCATAAACTCCAATAAAAAACTGCAGGCACATGCCATACACTCGCCTGAACAACTACTAAGCACCAAACCATCCCTCTTTGGATCTTGTTATTTTCGATGTGGCTGACGCCCAGCGTCTCTGTTTAACACCCTACTTCTCAAAATTTCACTCCACCTCATTTTGATTTATTCTCTCCTCTCTATTGAACACTCCTGCTTCACATTTCTCTGTGTGTGTGTCTCTCAGAAAACCTCTCCAAATCTTGAGACAGATCCCTGATCAGCTCTGATCCCTGCCTGGGGCCGACAGGATGAGAGTGGTGAGGAAGAAGTGGAAAAGAGAAGCAAGACTGAAAGTGTATTGTAAATGTACTGTCTGAGGGGAATCAGTATTCTTTTAAATAGCTGTCTCCCACATATCCTTGACCCCTCTTATCAAAACATTTATTCTGGCTGGGCGGATTTTCTTCTTCATCTGACAACATCTGTTTTTGTTTTATATGTTTCTTCACTCCCCAAAACTCTTCTCCAATAAAAATTGCATTTGCTACGGTTGAGAGAGTAGGAACGAGAAAATCGGGCATTGCCAGGTACAGGTAGCACTACGGGCTCTCTATGTTTTCTTTTACTTAATTACGCAAGTTATGTAATTGTGGGATTTCCATAGCATGTTGAACAACTCGTAGCAAATACTGTAACGCCTGGAGACAAGTCCCTAGAAAATAAACAAGCCGGTTCCTGTTTGCTAAAAGCTTTGTATGGCTGTCAGGTCTTCCCCAGACTTCCTTTAATCCACTTTTAGACCTGTCGAGCTTTCCATCGTCTCATACACTTTTTCTGTGAGTTTCTTTTTTGAGCTGTTATGTTTTCTCTGCTTTGCTGTCTTTCGCAGAAGCCCTGGTCTTCCGTGTATGTGTGTGCCTGTATGGACTGTGGGAGGATTAAGTCTCACTCTAAGAGTCATCCGCGGTTTCTACCAGCTATAACACTATCATAAGAGCCTGCAGAGAAGACTTTAATGTTTGTTTGCACGCGTGTTTCTCTCTATGTGTGTGTGCGTACATGTATAGTATGCATACAGTATATGTGTATATGTGTGATGGGAGATCCCAGCCATCTGACTCTCAGCAGCAGAGAGGAGGTGGGTTTGTGGGTTGTGAGTTTCTAAATTTGTGTTTCTGTTTTGCTACACGATTGGTTATGCGTTAGATGAACGGATCATGAGGAGATCCCATGTTTGAGCAGCGGAAGTCTGCTGGCAAGGGACACTCTGAAAGTCACTCCTAGTGTTGTGTGTGAGTGAGAACTGGGGGATCCTGTTGCTGGTAGTCTGAGGCCCGTGAATCACTGGCTAGTTTTGGAGCTGCTGGAACACTATTTGCATTTCAGTCATTCCTTAGAGGAAATCAATACATATGTCTAAAGCAGTTTCTAATGTCAGTAGAGCTAAGTGAAAGAAGTTGAGCATTATAGGAATAGACTATATAATAGTATATAATTATCCAGAGGTTTTGCATAAGGAGAATTTATCATGAACTTGAATTTTTAATTACGATGTTAGAAATTGTTAAATTGACCACTTGTACCCATTATTCTTTATCATGCATTAGTTCACTTCCTCACCCCTCTTCCTCCTCCTTTTTCCCCTCATTTTTGGGGAGAAATTATAGGATGGAAAAGCACCCTCAGCTGTGATTAACCCCCCACTGCCTACGGGATCTACAGTCAATGTGTGTGTGTGATCCTCTCAGAGTGCCAGGACGTGTGTGTGCATGCCCAGCCAAGCCTAGGGACAGTCAGACACTCCGCTTGTCTTCACATACAAATACACACACACACACACACACATACACACACACACACACACACACACACACACATAGCAGACACAAACAATGCCCCCTCCTGTATCCTTGCAACTATGGAGCTCTGAACCGGCTAACCCAGGCTGGTCTCCATCCCTGCCCGAGGGAAGCCCTCTCCTGCTGGGGCCACAATCCCTCTGACACCCCATCGTCTGGACTTTATCCACTCCATCTGTGAGGTTGTTTTCTACAGTTACCTGTCTGGGGACACGGGTAAACGGAGACCACAAGATTAGACTGACTGATAAGACGGTAATAATTCTTTACTATCTGACAGAACATAATCAGTACATCAGAGTGCCTAGACAACAACAGCCTGCACGAACATACACACCTCCCTGCAGAGGGTTCTCAAATGATTGAAACACAACCAGTGGGACAACCAGAGCCAAAATCTCTTCAGTATACCAAATAACCATAAAGTAATCTGTCTTGGCAGCATTAGTGCAGAAACATATTTACAGCTCAGTTTCAAAGTCCTCAAGAACAAACAATTGCAATTTAGTTGACAAACTGCATTACAATGCATAATAACAACTCAACATAATGCAATGAATTGCAACATACACACGTCACAAAGCAATACAGTACGTCACAAAGCAATGCAACACAGAATAACAGCAACACATTACAGTGTTACAACACACAACATCTTTTTTTTTTTTAAATAAACCAACATAACACAATGGCTGTAGGAATTCACTTAAATTATCAAATTATTTATTTTTCAGTGGTGTACACAGTACATTTACTCAAGTACTATACTTAAGAACAATTTTGAAGTACTTACTTGCTGCTTGCATGTTAACATTCATAATTATGATCCAGTAATATCATATTATAACACTGAGGGGCCATTCTGCATAATACTTAATAATAATACTTTTACTTTTGACACTTTACTTTGACAAAAGTAGATTTTATTGCCAATACGTCTGTATGTTTTGGAGTGCAGGACGTACTACTTTTACTTAAGTAAATGATCTGAATACTTCTGTCACCAGTGCCATTTTTATAATTAGATTTTTTTTCTTGTATGGTACATATTCCCTTATATTCTCTTAACTGATTTTTATGTATTTTCAATTCTGATAGCGACTGTGGTCAGAATCTCCAAAAAACTAATTGTCCTGTAGGTATGTGTTTCAGTTGTGCTTTTTTTACGTTTCTCTTTATGTTGTTTATAATTTTATTAGGTTATCACTCTGCTATTCCAGTTGGACTTATACTTATTATTATTATAAGTATGTTATTATAGATGTAGTAGAGTTGTTTTTGTGTTGTTCTGGTCTAAAGTGCTGGCAGCTGGAGGGAGCGTCTCCACTGGTTGAGCTGGGCGGGGCATTCAGATTACTTTACTCCTATTGGCTGGCGGCACATCGAGGGGTGGCGCCACTGCCTGACAAAACTGACAAGTTGCTCCTCTGTGAACCAGTCAGGAGTTGCAACAGTGTTTGGTGAGCCGCATCACTTTAAACTGTATTGATCACTACTAGGAGCATAAAAATCCACGATTTATTTCCGTGCGCATATTTTACGCATTTAAATCTTCGATAACAATAACATTTTTAAATTATTGCTTACTTGTTGAACTTGGTAATCATCCTGTGGAGAAGAGGAGCTATGGATTTGGTGTGTCTAGTGTGTTTGGCGATGAGCATCGGTGCTTGGTTCGCCTCTGCGGAGAGACACAGCGTCTACTGGAACAGCTCGAACTCAAAGTAAGTGTTGATCTGTGCTTTTGTGCGGTAGATGTTGCGTGTGTGCGTGTGTATGTGTGTGCGTGCCTGCAGTTGGAAGCGTTCTAATGTGTGAGTAAAGTTGTGAAGGGCCAATCAATCACTGCTCTGTCTATGTGACCGTGTGTATTTCCTGATGTCTCCAGAGGCGAGTGGATGTCATTTTCTACTTTCTTGAAATTTCACTAAAGTCATTGCACCTGTGTCATTGAGACCCCGAAGCTGCACGCGCTCTTAAACGGCTACAACTGAGCATGTTGTTGGTTTCATTCATGTGACAATGAATCATGTTACGTTTAAAGTCAGGCTTATTTGGTCTACCGTTAAACTCGCCTAACATGATTGTGATCAGGGTATTAGACTATACAGCAGCCTAGCAGCGGGGTTTAGGCCTAAAGGCAGACGATTGTGAGCCGGTGCCTAGACAGATGGACAGATTCACCACTATATTTAACCGCAACACATAGACACAGACATACTCAAATAGTAGAAAATAGACTGACGAGTATGAACTTGACCAGTGACGCTGTCTGTGGGGTCTGCACCTGTGTGTGTGTGTGTGTGTGTGTGTGTGTGTGTGTCATGGAAAGAAAAGTCTGTTACTGTAATCAGAATGAATCAGTAAGTTAATTTCATAACCAGTTTTATACAGATAGTATAAAACTAATACAGATAGTATAAAACTGATTACTACAAAGTGCTGAGACTTTGTCAGTATGTTATAGTGGGGAAGATAGTGATTGTGTGTATGTGTGTGTGGGGGGGGCGGGGGTCATCATGAGAGAGAGGTACATATTGCTGATTATTTTGTTTTGAGGTCAGAAATGTAATGCTATCCGACCACTCAGTGGAATCGATGGAGCTTGACAGACGCGCAATATCGCAGCGCGATTTATTGAGCTTTTAGCGTGGAGCGAGTGATCCCGCTTGAAAGACAGTATTATTTTATAACCGAGCTGAAACAGAAGGACGGTCCCCCGCTCCTCTGCTGCCGAGATGGGTCGATTAAAATCCGCAACAAGGGCAAAAGCCATTATGGCCTTTTAGTCGTGTCTTGATTACATTACTGGCTCTCTAATTGCCCTTTAAGAATGACAATAGACGCGGGGCTAAAAAAGAGCCCTGCAACAAGGAAAACAATTGTCCTGATAATTGGATAAAGAGTCTAATGGAAAAACTCCTGTAGTCATGAGCAGTGCTTGTGTCATGGGTTAGTCCATGTGTGACTCAGCTGCCCGGTTCGATCCACCTGAGTTTTACACCTGAGTCACCACAGACATAGGGGAGGAACTCTGGTTCAGGTGAGATGGAAAGGAAAGGTAACAGAGAGAAATGTGAAACCAGAGTCTTCTTGATCAAGTCTGGGTAAAGGAGGAAACTGGAGCTCGGTGTTTTAGTTCAAATAAGAAAGACTGCCACAAAAAGAAGGCAGAAACAGAGAAGTGGGGTGGTCTAATAGACAGATCTCATGTCTGCTGTCTCTAATCCGGCCCTGGACTATTTCTGCTTTCAGTTGAGAGTTGTATAACCAGAAGAAAAATAACATGACACTAATCGCTTTTGCTAGATGGCTGAACATAGACCCTAACACAGACAACTGACACACCACAAACATGTGGCTATTCTGCCTGTACTTCCCTTATGTCTGTCACACTTCTGTTGAACCAAGACCTTTAACTTTGTCATTCTCTGTCATTCAAATACGCACACACACACACACACACACACACACACGCACACATACACAATTTGTATCAGGAGGATAATGGCAGCTAAAAGCCAAAATGAAACCATAATCGGCTGACCTCCACATGCCACTCGTATTATAGTTTTTGCCATATTTTACAGTCTCCATTACTCCTCTATAATCCCTCATTCCCAGACTCCTCCTCTACCTCACTCTCACTTCTTTCTCGTCCTCCTCCTTTTCCATTATCTCTCTTGTCTTCTGGTTTCCAGCTTTGACTAAAAGCCCACCTGCCCCCGAACCGTCCTCAGTGTTCAATCAGTCACCTGTTCGGAGGATTACATTGATCCATCAGCGGGCTTTGACGGCAGCGGGCCATGGATAATTGATGATAATTGATTCTTGGTCTGATTGTGAGCAGCAGTGATTTGTCTTAGGTGGAGGACAGTGACCAGATGTCAGCAGTCTGCCCATTTATGTAGGGGAGTATAGAGGTGTGTGTGTGTGTGTGTGTGTGTGTGTGTGTGTGTGTGTGTGTGTGTGTGTGTGTGTGTGTGTGTGTTTTTTCCTCTATGACCGGTGTAGAGGCATGTTTTTCTCACTCTGGTCCGGTCTTGTTTTTACGTTACGTGTCTCTGCCTGTGTTGATTATATCTGCGTGTGTGTGTGAGAGAGAGAGAGAGAGAGAGAGAGAGTTTGAACTTGTGCTTCCCTCAATCAGGTTATAACAGAAAGAGATTTTGTTTTTGTTGTGGACTGTGAGTATGTGATTGTTTGTGTGTGTGTGTGTGTGTGTGTGTCCCAATGTCAGAGTAAAATAAGGAGTGGCCATTACCGTAAGCAGCCTTACATGATAAATGTGTGACTCACGCTTACACACACTGGGGGGCAAGAGGGAGGACTTGGGTGTTAATATTAGCTACAGCCGGCATTCCACCCCGCTATTACTATACTCAACTCTGTCAGCTGTGTGTGTTAGTGTGTGTGTTTCTCTCACTGTACCTGTCTGTTCTTCTCCCCATCTCTACTCCTTTCCTTCTTTTTAACAGCTGGGTCTCCTCCCAGACTGGCCACTGGCCCTCCGAGCCCTCCATCTCTTTTTCTCTCTACTTACTGATTCAAGTACATTTAAGAGCTCTCTGCACAGATGTGGATGCTAATAACACAGTGCTCCACGGCCTCTTTTATATCTGCTATCTCTGTGTTATTTCGCTGCTTTCATCCATCTAGAGTAGCCTGGGTTTATTTGCCACACTCCCAGTATCAGTGCAAATATCTTTATCAGGAGTTTGGGTGTAATGTAATATTCTGTTTATCGCCGCCTGTGTCTGTCTGGCACTGTCTGCCTTTACTGTTATTGAAGCAGTCAGGCCTGCCTCGACATGTACTTGTGGCCTGGAGGATGAGTTTGGGGTGAAGGGGGTTGATGTCAACCCCCCCATCCCTCCCCATCCTTTAACTCTTACATTTTATACATTTTGTTCCCTCTCTCTTTCCACTCATTACCCCTCCCCAGCCCATGTCCCGTCTGGTTGTTGGCCTCTAATCTCACCAGAATGAGAACACACACACACACTAACATAGATTACAGACGGCTTGTAATCTGACCATCTGACCCATAGACACAAAACCGTCATCCTGCTGTCTTCATTCTATATATATATACCTCTGTGATCTTCTGATGTAACTTCTGTGTATGGGTGTGTATCTGGGTAGGTGGGTTATTCATATTAAGTTACTTAATAAACTTGTCACAGTCAGTCATTCCCATCATAATACCAGATGGCATCCATCCCACATCAGAATAATCAATTACAAGCACCACAGGACATCTCCATATGAATCCTGCCCATTTAATATCACGAGGCTTTGTGTGTATTCCCTGCTGATATAACTGTCCTCTTACCCAACACGCTTATAAATGTACACACATACCTTCACGTATAATAGCTCACAGCAGCAGCTGGGAGTTTTAGTGACTACATACAGTATTTTCTTTACATCTGTGTTTCAGGTCTGTAGATATCCTCCTCCCCCATCCCAGTATCCATGTACCTCTGTTTTCTCTCTGCTCTTCCTCTCGCTTCCTTATCTGTGGTCCAGACTTCCTCCCCTCCCTCCATCAGTCCCCCTCTTTCTCACAGACCTTCCTCTGTTTTTGCCCCAGTAGTTTTCCACCGGAGGAGGACAGAGCACCTCTCAGCCCGGGCTCTGCTAACATTAGAGAGGCCTGCTTTTGCCTAGTGCAAATCTGTGTGTGTGTGTGTGTGTGTGTGTGTGTGTGTGTGTGTGTGTGTGTGTGTGTGCTGCTCATTCATAGCATTTCAGGCATAACTCAGCAAAGCTGTACACTCATAGCCCACCATCTCCCTCTAAAGGGCAGAATTGGCAACCGATTTCTGTCAGATGGGCTTCTGCTCGAGTATTTAATGTTTTGCCTCAGTTAATTCAAATTTTTTTTTACAAATAAGAAACGTTAAATACTTAATGTAAAGTCTTAAAAGTTGCTGAACTCTCTCAGCTAGACAGGCAGACACAGGCGCACAGATTAACTCTCCGTGACCCCCCCAACATATTAAACCAAGCATGATACCATTTGGCCTTCTTCTATTCATCACAGACAGAATGGGAGGCTACAAAAAGGGAGACTGGGGTGAAAAGATTTTGGGGGGGCAGAGAGGAGGAGGAGTAGGGTGCAGGGTGAGAGAAGGGTGAACTGGAGAAAGGGATTTGTGTTGAGAAATTAGCCTGGATGAAGAGTGCTGGTATATTATGTCAGCGTTAAGAGACAGGACCAAATAGAGGATAGGGGGAGGGGGGATGGGCTAATTTTGGAAGAATAAAGGAGAGGCAGACGGAGGGAGGAGAGAGTGGACAGTGATGGATGAAGGGAGGGGAGAAGTTTGGAATTGAATAAGTGAGAAACGGCAGTGTTGACAATTTTAAAAGCTCTCATCTTGCTAAGGGATTCTCAGTGTCTTAACTATGTCATGCATATAAGCACACACAGATTTGCAAATAGTGTAGTCGAGTGCTGGATTTATAATCCAAATAGAGACAGAAGATTGTATTGGTGCCTAGTAGAGGAAGAATTCCCTCTGGGTTTCTTATTAAGACAATGAGATAGAGGAAGAGTGAAGGTAGATTACATTGGAAGCTAATATAGAAAGACTTTTCAGTGTATATTAGATTGGCTATAATGGAGTATCCCAGTAGAGAGTCGCTAAACCCATTAGAACCACTGACAGCTCCTCGGCCTGTGTGAAAGGAGGTGTGAATCTGCCATACCACAGCAAATTAATAGGGTATTAAGTATACACCTCAGAGTAAAAGTGTGAGAGAGTGCGACTGGAAATTTGATGAGTGCGCCTTGTGAGAACGTAGTAAACCATCCAAACGCAGCCCCCAGTTGTGACATTCCAGTGTGTGCACACTTACTACTGATTACCTGCAGAGCAAATGGTGGGGGGATGCATCTGTTCAGTGTTTCAGTGGTGCTGACTCGCTCCGTGAGTGTGTTATGTGTGAAACAAACGTCTTCAGAGCTGAGTCAGATGCTAGTGTGTGTGTGAGAAGTTGCGACCCTGAACTCTAACCCCTTGACCCTGCTGCCAGTTTGAAACACTCCCCAGAGAGACGGTGAAAGACAGAGTTCCTGTGTCAGTTGTTTGACCGAAACCAGCGAGAGTGCAGGGGACAAATGGAGGGAGAGCAGCAGGGTTGTCAGGGAGAAGGGGAAAAGGACAGAGGGATGGCAGGAAAAAACTAAAGAGAAGAGGTGGTAGAGCAGTGCAAGGACAATGGCAAGACTTCAAAGCTCAAATGAGGGGGGGGGGCAAGTGTTGAATAAATCACCTACTGTCATAACTACCAGTGCTAAAGCTATTTTACTATTTTATACCCTTATATCATGCACTAATTCACACACACCTTGCCAGCTGATGCAAAATTTAGAGTAGTTCCATAGTGAGAAGTAACCTTTTTGCAGCAGAGAGGAAGAAAGACTACAGCCACCTTCAACCCTTGCTGTTTACCCACACCTCAGTCACATGCAAGAAAACGAAAACACACACACACACACACACACACACACACACCCACACCCACTCAAACACACAAGAGGCTCCAGTAGGCCCTAATAAACAGATGTGCTCATGAGCCTGGGGCATGAGACGCCCTGAATAAGGCTCTTCAGAGAATCCCTCTCCCATGAAAACATGCACGCACAATCACACACAGAGACAAACAAACCAACACACGGGAAGAAGAGGCTGTGTGAAAAGTAGGTCTGCACCAACTCACACACCTGGCTCTCACTCTCACATACGACATAGCTATCACGTTAATGCGACTCTCACTCTCCCGAGAACTGTCAGTCAGAGTCTTCGGGAGTGGAGAGCTTTGATGAGTGAAACGTAAAAGTAGCAAAAGCAAGGAGGACGGAGGGAGAGGACAAGAGAAAGACACAGGTTTGGCTGTAAAACTCTTGCCTCTGTGGGCGAGAGTTTTCCCAGTTCCTTGACTTGTGGTCGCATAAAGATAACACACTCCGCAGCAAAAAAAAATGACTCATTCAAGCATAAACAACCAGACAACTTGAATGCAACTGTGAAACTACAAAAAATACACTCTGAGTCATATGAGCACACGTATAACGCACATCCACACCAGTTAGGTAGTGAAAGCTCCACAGGGGGTAAGGTACAGGGGTTGAAGGGGCCCTGTAGCCTTCAGGCGTTCTGTCTTTCAGGAGGGAAAGGGTATAATTACACCCCATTCATTCCTCCTCCCCTCCTCTTCTAGAGAACACACTGGCCCCAGACCCCTAACAGCTTTTAATTAGCCAGACCAATGGAAGAGAGGAGAATGAGGAGGGGGAAATGAGGAGGTGAAGAGAAGGATAAAAGGAGAGTTTTCTTAAAAGCATGAGTTGTGAATGAAATTAGCAACAGAATATATCTGTTATGTTGGCTTTTGACAAGCCCGTGCTTTCAGGCGGAGGTCAGCCAGGCCACTAACAAGGACACAGTGTGGGGAAAAAGGTGTATCCCATACAATTTAAACTATTCTTTACTTCAGAGGGAGCAACTAGAGATCTTGAAGTATCTTGTTTTCTCCAACTCTGTTATTACTGGTCTGACTCAGAGCAGAGAGGAACAAGATGACAGTAGACATTATTTGGCCAATTAGGCTGCTACAGTCTCTTTTCCTTTCACTGAAACACTTGCCCTCGCAAACACACACAAACAAAGGCGTGCACACCTGCAAAGGAGTGTTAACACTTACAAAGAACCTTTTCTGAGAGAGATTAGTGATTGCAAGTGGAGGGCCGTGATCAGCCTGTTAGCCCTGGATAACAAGTGTAGAGCTGTGCTCAGCTAACAAAGCATGTTTTGACAGGTAGGTTAGCGCTAACCCACACACACACTTATACACAGGCAGGAAGGAGGGGTTAGAGGCCCATGTTTGGAGCCAGTGTGTCTGTGACTTGGCCAGGGGGTCCTAACGGGAGCCACAACAACAGGACAGGGGGGGTCAGAGCCACCACGTTCCACGCTTTGATGCTGGAGCACACACACTTACAGCACACATAAACAATGGCAGACACACAGGAACAGTTTTCTTGTACTTTCACTCTCTACAACATGCTAAACACAAGCAGTCATTCAGTTTAAGCACAGATTGAATTTGAGGATTACAGCCTGTCGCCCCTGAGGATGTAATCGGAATAATACGCAAATATTAATCTTTCTTCACTCCCTGGCCTTTGGCTGATCTCACAGCAGTTGCAAAATGCCAGCCAGCCGCACATCACATATTGCAGCATAGCACGGCTTCACCTACATCATGTTTACTTTGAAGGAAAGCCATATTAGTTATGTGAAACTGAAAGTAAAGAGCAACAGGTTTTTACACATAGATTATTTTTCCCCTTTGCCGTACTCTGATTGAACATCATCACCACAAATGTGCAGTGGGTCTGTACAGGATTTGTACTTATTTTTCACCATCTCTCTATGCTTCATTAGGACACTGGCCAGGGGGGAAGCATGGGTAGTGAGCAAAGAGGAGACGGGAAGGCTTAAAAAGAGCCATAAAAGTAAATGAAGGGTAAAGATGAAAAGAGAGAAAGAGAGCGACAGTCTGACTGTCTCCACCCACTCTCTGTCTTTGATGAAATCAGAGAGAAATTGAGAGGCAAAGATACAGACGGAGATGGCAAATTAGTGTGAGGAGCTTCAACACAGATAGACAAACATCCAGAAACTGGAAAACAGTTTAAAAAGACTTGACAGAAAGAGTCACTGAGTTGTACAGATAGAAAAGTGGACTAGCAGAGAAGGTGAAAAGAGAGATTGGGGGTGAGCTGTCATTTAAAATCTCATTTTCTTGTAAGCAGGTGAGAAGTGAATCTCTGCTGAAGGCAAAACGAAGGAAGAGAACAGGAGGTGTGTGAGTGGGATGGTGGTAGGGCTTTATGAGATCCTAGGTGTGTTTTCTTGTCTATCAACACAGTGAACAAGTCCGGCCTGATCAGGCTCTTTCTAATTCTGTCACAGTGACAGGTTTGCACAGGTTTCTGAAACACGTCATCACAAACATCCTCACGTGGTACCTGAATTCCATTCTAGTAGGTGTACCTGTGTGTTATTCTGTTTGTTTTCTGTTGCTGCGTGTGTCTTATGCGTGATTAGCCCTCATTGTTATTCTTAACACGCATGCTGTGTGAGCCAGGCTGTGTGCTGAACACGTGTTGTTGTTTAATTCGGCTGGTTGAGGACATTTGTCACTAACCTCTTCTTTCTTCCTCTCTCCCTGCAGCTTCCTGTGGGATGAGTATGCAGTGGAAGTGCATATCAACGACTATCTGGACATCATCTGCCCCCACTACACCCACGGCGAGGTGTCATCGCATGCAGCTGAACGCTACGTGCTGTACATGGTGGAGAAGGAGGACTACGAGGTGTGTAAACCTCACTCCTTCGACCAGCTCCGTTGGGAGTGCTCGCGGCCGTTTGCTCCCCACGCTCCCGAGAAATTCTCTGAGAAATTCCAGCGTTTTACTCCATTCACCCTGGGCAAGGAGTTCAGACAGGGAGAGAGCTATTATTATATCTGTAAGTATTGATAACAGTGCCATATTTATCAACTGGTTGATCCTGAGAAGGTTTCTTGTATTAAACTTTTCCCTCTTTCTGATTTTCCACAGCCAAGCCAATGCATCACCATGGCCAGGAGTGTCTAAGGCTGAGAGTGGATGTTGTCGGACACAAAGGCTCTGGAAAGGCCCATCTAGATAAATCCAAGGCAGACACAGGAAAAAGCATGGATGGAGGAAAAGTGAAGTTTCCTGCTGCTGGAGGAGTTCACAACCCCTCTAACCGGCTCCCAGCAGGTGAGGATTCTCCTACAAAATACCAGACAGATGCAAAATAGTCACAGCAGTCCTATGTCTGAGAGTCGCTCAGCTGGGTGTGTTTACCATGCCGGAATGATGTAACCCAAAACTGACTCTCCCTCCCTCCCTTTTTTTTTTTTTTTTTCCTTAGATGACCCTGCTGTGATGGAGCCAAATGTCCAGAGGAGTATCGGCAGTTCAGGACCACAGCTGGTCTCCTTTCCACTCTTCTTTACCATCATCCCAGTGCTATTAGCCCTGTTGTTACACTAAGGCTGACCGAGACGCCATAACACAGACAATACTAACCCAATGCTGGTTATTGGGACTGCGAACACTCAAGAGATTTTTTTTATCCAGACTTTTTTTATACGAGCATGGACAGTGCTGTCAGTGTGTGCTTGCGTGTGTGTTTGCGTGAATGTGGAGCGTGGATCGTTCCAAAGAAGAAGACCTCACAAATGTTTTTTACTACTTTGTTATGAGGATGGAAATTCTCATTTTTGTCCATTTAAGATGCACACTTTTTTTTTGTCATAATGAACAAAACTGCGAGAAAACTAATCAAAATACTTAATGGATTAATATCAAGATGAAAATGACAACAGGATTACATAGTCTTCATTATCCTGTGTTTTCAAATTTTCATACCGTTGGTACAGATTTGCATTGTACCCTGATCATTTTCCTTCCTCTACATGTAGAGAAATTATTAATTCTGTGTATTGGAAATGTCACTGCCAAAGTGGCATACATCATGTAGGATTTTTGTCATGTTGTTGTGTAGCACTCAGCTCCCTGTTATACCTCTTCAAGTCTGTCAAAGCACCACTGTCACATTCACATTGATACAAAAGCAGACAATTTGAGCTACTGCGGTTTATCTGAACACCACTGGAAGTATCGGACTTCACAGTTCCGTTAAGTTATAAAACAACACAAGAAAAACAAATCGTCTAATCCAGACTGTTGGTTCTCAACCTTTCCCCCCCACCCTTTTTTTGGGGCTCATGAGCCCTTAAAGTGATGCCAACTGCTGCTCAAGCAGATTAAAGTGTCAAAAAATATATTCTTTTTTTAAGTTATTTAATGTTTTTTTTATATTTGATGTATTTCATAAGAAAAATCAGAAGAAACTCACCCAAGTTCATTTGGATCCTAGAAATATAGATTTATTTTTTGTGTCACAAGTCCTCGCCAGTCTATTACATGTTTTCATGAGGTTGAGAGCCACTGATCAAGACAACAAAACAGATACAGAACAGATTAAAACTAACAGGGGTTTTAGGGAGCTGAGCTTCTTCAGTACTTAGTTATTCACTCATTTCTACTGTCTTGACAGTATCTTGGTACACTGGCTGATGTGCAGATGTGATCCCATATGCATGTTGTCAAACCTCAAGCTGAAAGGACTTCTCAGAATACATTTACAGTTTCTTGTTAAACATGCTTGTGTCATTTTGTAAATGTTTATATGTAAATTTGTATATACAGAAAACTATAAGAAACTGTTTTAAGAAGTGAAAAATCTTCAGTGAAATAAAAAAAAAAAATTGTGATGTCATAAGGATGTCTGTCTGTTTATCAGCTCTAGTGACATTTATTTTTGCACTAACCTACTTTGGATCCCACCGGCGTCATTGAGATTTTGATGGATGACACAGTATTTTGGCAAAGCTATCCATCTCCCCATCCGATGAAATCTCTCCAGCACCCTCAACATTTCCACCGCCAGGTCTTTCCCAACGTCTATTCTCGTCCCATCTTCTCTGCCCTCTCCGTCTTTCATTCCTGGTGGCACGGCTTGCCCTGGCTTAGATTTCACAGTCTAAAAATCAAGCAGAGAACCGAGAGGGGGACGATGAAGGAGCGAGCGAACGAGTGAAAGAGGCCCACAAGCAAACTGACAACTGGGTGTGAAGGTGTCACACTCGCCTCCTCACTCACACTCTTTTTTTTTTTTTTTTTTTTTTTTTCTTTCTCTTTCTTTTACTGCTCTGTACATCCTCTTTGGAGGGAAAGCTGAACATCCGTCCACACAGTGGTATGTTGGAATGAAGAGGAGCACAGTGCACAAACCTTCATACCTACAAACCTCACAGCTGACTGAAAACTGCCAAATGTCACCATCCCCTGTAAAACCACGCAACATATACATTCAAAACCACAACATAAAACTGAGTTGTTTGTTTCTCCATAATCATGTCATAATTTAAATTCACTGCAGATAATCACACAGTCTCAGAAATCTTGTTGCAATGTAGCACCTATGTATCTGTATAGTTCTGTACAGTGGGTTAATGCAGGACAGCCTTTCACTGTACCTGATGGAACAGACCAAACATGGCCGTGTTCATGGTAATGTTTCAGTTCAAGATGATGTCACACAGCAGTGTGTAAAAATCAGTAAAATGCAGTCAAATTGCAACTGTAAGATGTACAATTAATAACATAAAAACCACAACTGCCAGGTGCTGAAGAAGTATTCAAACCCTTTAACTGGGTACATTTTGTAAAAACACAAAGTAAAAGTTACAAGAGAAAGTCCTGCATTTGATTTACTTAAATAAAACTACACAAGTATTAGCAGTACTCAATACTCCGTATCCAAAGACAAAAGTACAAACTTGTAAAATACAGTGCCCATCAGAGTGTCTAGTTATTGATGCATATGGTACATCTACATGCATCACAAATACACTAATTGTAAATAATGAAATAACAAAAATCTCTAAAATCGGAAATGAAAATTCCCCAAACTGGAGATCCAGAATCCCTCCTATCTCCAATTTATGAGGATTTTAATGCTTTCAGATTAGTTGGAGGGCTTCATGCTCTTACACAGGCCGAGTATAAATTCTCTATATATTAGAGAATATTTTTATATATTATATTTTATATTTTTAATAGTTTTATGTCATAATATTTCCCTCTGCAATGTAGTAGAGTGAAATTATGAAACAAAAGAAAAAGTATAGTTACTTTCTTCTCTGAGAGTAAAACTGCAATTTGTTACAGTGGCTGATAATGAAATAAGTGTACTTTCTAAATATATTTGAATGTTTAAAATGCCGGGAAATATAGATGATTCAGTATTGGATTTAAAATGTGTTTGAAAGGACAAAGTGTATCTAAATGTCAAGGCTAGATAAAGATAGACATTTCTTTTGTATAACATTTAAAGGAACTCGATGAGCTTTACTCAAAAACACTGTCACAAAAGAATTACAATTTAATAACGGAATGGTCAAATCTAAACCAGAAATATAAAATTGTTCAGCATCTTTATAGAAATGACATTAAAAAATAATGACATAAGAAATCAAGTGGAAAAAAATGAAATGTCAAACAGATGCAAACTTGGACCAAATGAAAATGAAGGAGAAGAAGGGAGAAAATTACATCAAAGAATGTTATTAAAGGTCAAGTTTGAGGGATTTTTGAAAAATGCAGAGTGAAAATATGTCTGTGGAAAGAGCTTCACAGTGACGAGGCTGCACCGCTGAAAGGCTCATCCACCCTTCTGATGCTCGGTCCTGACAGCTGGACACAGGAGGTTAATGATGACCTTTTAGGTGATTAAATTCACCTGAACTTTGCTAAATGGGAAGGCAGTTTCCCATTTAGCAAAGCTTTGAATTCACAACTTGAAATATGAATCCTCATCTTAAATGCTGGATGTAATATCTATGAAATAACACACTGAATAGTCACTAAGTAGTTGAAAAATTATGCATATAGGATGACATAAAATTACTATTAAAAACACACTCCACACCCCAGTGGAGTGTGTTTTTATTTGTCATTTTAAACCGTTAAATCATTTCATTGTGAATTTTGAAAACCCACAGTGTCTGCCTGTAACACCAGCTGGCTAACTGGAAGAAAGGTGAAATAAATAAGATTCTTCCAGTTACTCAGCTAGTGTTGCCAAGTTTTTATCACATTTGGTCCTTTGTCACTTGGGCACCTAGCTGACTGGTGGTGTAGCGACAGCACACACACATTCCTCCTAACAAGCTGTGATGATGCAAACCAGTGGTTCCCAGCTTTATTTGCGGGCGACCCCTTAAAACGAAGCTTTTGTCTGCTTGTGGCCCCTCATCACATGTTGCATATGGTGGTAAATTCATTTTTTCTTGTTTCATTTGAATACGTTTTAGGGGCCTGAAGATGTAAAAATATCCAATAATTCACAAGAAAAAAAGCAAAGACCAGAAAAAGTCTGAAAACATAAATATAATTCTGTGTTGCAGATTTATGTTTCTTCTGCTTTCCTATTTTGTTAAAGGGGCACTCCAGCAATTCAGTATTGCACCTCCATAAGGTTGGGGATCTCGCAAAAGACAGATTAAAACAAGAATGGTCAAAATCAAATAATGCAACTTTCATTAGAACCCCTCTGCCTCCTGAATACCCACTTTTTTCGATTTCCACTCCTCAAATTTGCAACGCAGGTTTTCTGTTATAAATTATAATAATAAGTCTCAAAGCCCAAGCTGACATATTTTTTTCAAACTTTGGAAAGCTCCTTACAGAGCCACAGAAGACATGATATAACTGTTTACACAGGTTGAGTAGTACTAACCATGAAGAGTAAAGTGAACACATTCATTAGATGTTAACACGTTTATAATATAGTATAACCTGAAATCTAATTGTTTTTAACCTACACCTATTTTGACTCAAGCTACTTTTGAGAAGCTTGTTTCTGTTTTTGTTATGTGATGCTTATTTGTCCTGTATGTATGTATGTAAGACCCCTGAGTTTTGGGATAAATAAAGTGTAATTGAACTGATTTGAAGTCCCACTGCATAAGCTATCCCAGTGCAGTGGCCCACAAGTTAAGATCCATCAACCAGCTTACTGGACGTTCTAAATTCTTTCAACGTGATGACGTGTCCAGCGACGTCCGCAATCTATCCACTCCACCACGTAGCCAATCAGAGTGCAGAAACACTGAGCACACTGACTGCAAACACGGAAACAACAACAGTGAGAGAAGGAGGCTGTCGGCGTAGATATATTCCTACTTTAATTTCATACAATTTAAGCATCCGTGATTAAAAGCACGACGTTGCACGTAAAATTCATAACCGGGTATTTTTTTTCTCCCGTTCTATGGATTTGTTGCAGCTTCTGTCATGGGCCTGCATCGTGTTCACAGTCGGGATGTTCTCGACTGGACTGTAAGTTGAATTGCTCGTTAATGTCATGCTGCATGGCGATTCCTTCTCATTTCCTCCTGTTGCTTTATTAGGTTGGTAGAAAACATGAGGGCAGTAAAATTAATTTCGGAGACGATGGAGGCTTTTGCTTGTCTGAAACCATGTCAACCACGGTGAAGTGAAGGGATGCCCGAACATATAGTAACAGATAGATTTTTCTTTCTTGTTTGTTTGTTTGTTTGTGTGGGTGTTTCTAGGACCGACCTGAAGAAGATGCAAGCGTCCAAAAGTGCTGACAATATCCAGTTTCTCCCTTTCCTCACCACATGTCTTAAGTGAGTGAGTGAGTGAGTGAGTGAGTGTGTGTGTGTGTGTGAGTACAATCCTTGATCTTTCACTATGATCAGTTCAAGAGCACTGTTATCTAATGCTTGTCTTGTTTCCATAGTAACCTGGGCTGGTTGTATTATGGGATCCTGAAGAAAGATCAGACTATTTTCCTGGTCAACATTATTGGAGCTCTACTCCAGATCCTCTACATCATCGTGTACTTCCACTACACAAAACAAAAGGTCAGCGGGGCCTCAAGTGTAGACTGAGACCCTGAGGTTGGGTCCATCTTTATTCGAGTGTGTCCACACGTGTCTCTCAGCATCTGTCTGTGTGTGTGCGTGTGTGTGTGTGTGTGTGTGTGTGTGTATGTATGTATGTGTGTGTGTGTTTCAGAGGCAGGTGATGTCCCAGACCCTAGCAGCAGGGACGGTGCTGACCTGCGGTTGGTTCTACTTCACCACGTTTCTTCCTGAGGGAGACACTCGGCTCAGCCAGCTAGGCCTCACCTGCAGCGCGGTCACCATCAGCATGTACCTGTCCCCGCTCACCAACCTGGTACAGCTAACCTGCATAACAGACAAACACAACACACAGACAGTGCGTAGAAAGTCAAATGAACTCACTCCTCTCACTGGATTCATAGATAATAGAGAGACAAAATGTTTTTTAATTAGAAAGCAGTTACAGTTAGCGTGATGATCGTAAAAATATATCTTCTATCTAATAATATTTGCTAATGTGCACATTATAAAATTGGCATACATGATGAAACAATTAGAAGCTTAATCCCAGCCTTTCAAATATGAGGATTTGATGCTTTTCTGTGTTTTATATGGTAATTGCTAGTTTCTGTAGGACAAAACTAGCAAGTTTAAAACTTCAACTTGAGCTCTTGGAAATGTTTAATGATTAATCAGTTAATCGTACATCAACATATTAGTCGCAACCCTAATATACATCAAACTGATGTTCATGGCATGGTAATAGCGAGCTACATGAAGTCTTTTGATTTTAATGTAATTGTTCCCTAATTAGTTTCATATCTTATTTTAAAATATTTAGTTCATTTAGATATTTTTTAGTTTAGTTACTCGTCCCATATTCAGTATGAACAACTGTAAACAGCACATTTAGTCGCTTCTGACCATATGCCTCACTGAACTACTGTACAGACAGTTCAGTATGCATCTCCAGTGCCTCATGTCAACTCTGCATGTGCAGCTATTTATTAATGAAGGATTAAATCCCCTGTTCTCTCTCTTTCCTTTTGTCACTTTCTGTCATCTTGTTGCTCTGTCTACTATCCTGTTTGTCTCCTTCCCTCCATCTGCTTCACAGCTCCGAATGACCCCGAGTCAGTTTCCTGCCTTTCTTTCCCTCATCTGTGTCTTCCTGTTATTCTCGGTCTCTGTCTGTTTGTGCCTCATCTTGGTTGCACCCGATTTTTATTTTTTGGCACTTATCAGCATTATTCCAAAAAATAGACTAAATGAATAAATCTCGTCATCCTCATGAAGACTCTTCACGTAAACATTCCAGATGGGTTTGTGGTTTGTAAAGGGGGAATCAGGTTTGCTACAACTTGGGTCTTTCTTTTGTTGTTTTGGTCATCCATTTTTACCATTAATATCAACATTGGGCTCACAAAGTTGATTGCCAAGATGATATGAGGGTATAAGGTAGGGAAAGGAACACAAGCAGTCAGGCAATTATAGAGGTTTTAAACAAACACCCAGGTTAGACAAACAAACAATAAAAAAGGAAGGCAAACTGTGAAATTATTACGCACTCTTCATTTAAGACATCCATCACAGTATACAAGCCAACTTCTTGGTTATATATATATATAAAAGTGACGGAAAAAGTTGTGCAAAGAATTTTAAAAAAAGGAAAGGTTGAGAGAAAACTTGAAACCCAGTGTGCTTTGTCACATCCACACCTTATAAAGTTGTTCTGGCAAACGTATTGGCAAATGATTTACACATAAATCCCAAGATCACAAGTCTAATAATCACTCAATTTTTAGCTCTATTTTGGTCTTCAACAGAAATATCTGGCTCTTTAGTTGCTACATGCTCCACTATGTTCGCCAGCTAGTCTGCAGTTTGGTGTTGGGAAGGTAGCATACAGTGGGTTCATCACAGTTTTGTTGGGTTTTTTTGCTGAAAACAGCTGCATGCTGCATCTGGAAACAGGGTTGAAGTTGTGCCCTCTTAAACCAAAACAATGAGCTGAAACTCTCCATTGAACAGAGGGGATCTCCAAAGTCGTGATAATTCTCTCTCTCTCTCTCTCTCTCTCTCTCTCTCTCTCTCTCTCTCTCTCGTGATAATTTGATCCATTGTAAATATAAAAACATTGATTAATTCAGCTTTTAAGTTTATTTGTTAACTGATTGTTGCTGTCCTGCTCTGTCTCTCTTACCTTTTAGGTAGAAATAGTGCGTAGTGGTAATGTGCAGTGCTTGTCCTTCCCCCTGACTGTAGCCACCTTTTTCACTTCAACCTCCTGGGTCCTGTACGGCCTCCAGCTGAATGACTACTATGTTGTGGTAAGATACAGAGAATATGCACCTGAATCACAGCTTTCAACACAGTTTCTTGATTAAAATGAAAGTTATTAGCCTTAATGCCTTTTCTTCTTCCTGCTTGTGTTCATTCCAGGTTCCAAACACGCCGGGAATCTTCACCAGCCTCCTCAGATTTTATCTGTTTTGGAGATTTAAGTCTGTCAGTCAAAGCTCACCTTCCTATAAGCCTCTGCATATATGAGGATATTGGGGGGGGGGGGCAGCAGCTATGAAAATGAAAATAGATGACAGATCTGTTGAGTACATGGAGGGCTGCAGCAAAGCTCCCCCGTCACTCGTCTTGTATTTTTAATCATACAGAGAGATCGAGTTACTCGGAGAGAAACAAACTGTCATTGGACGACACTGCTGCCGAAGTGGAGAAAATGTCTGGTGTTTGTTGACTTATTCATTTCGGAGAGATATATCAGTTACTCAGTAAGGTGGAAAAATGATGATGTCTTCCGTTCAGTTCAACATTTTTTTTGTCTGCAGCTATTTGTTAAACCTGCGACCTGTGTGTCGTCTCCATGTCCTTCAAGTGCCTTCTGTTAGATCATGTTCGTGTCATTAAAGACCAATGGCATTTGCTGATCTACCAACATGTCGGGAGACTGTCTGTTCAATCTTCTCCACTTCATACTAGCCAAAGATTTTGTGGAGTTGTAACTTGCTGGCTGCTATTTTAATATTACTTATAGTTTCTCTGGTGAACCTGGTCCTTGGCACTCATGTAGTGTATATAGTTTCATATTTTCCCCCAATGATGATTTCATATTTCCTTAGAGTTGGTACTCACGCCTCTGTAGCCCATGCAGACAGA
This sequence comes from Maccullochella peelii, assembly GCA_002120245.1. Taxonomy (NCBI): domain Eukaryota; kingdom Metazoa; phylum Chordata; class Actinopteri; order Centrarchiformes; family Percichthyidae; genus Maccullochella; species Maccullochella peelii. Next base: position 42,401 of record LKNJ01001791.1, on the reverse strand, counting down.
ATATTGAGTCATATCAGTGGCAGTAAATTATATTTGTTCAGAATTGTTTTCTATATATTTTACGTCTTTTTGATACAGAATTTGTATGTTGGCATATGTCCAAGGGCAAATATTGTCTACCTATATTGTTAATGCTATTTTTATAAGCTCTTGTATATGAGATTACATAAAATAAGAAAAGAAATGAACACCATTGGATTTGTTTACAAGAATGATTGAGTTTATTTTTCTGGTGGCTGGTTGTCATGGGTAATAGAGTCTTGCTTGTCTCCTCATTATTATCTGTAATAACGACATATGTTATGCAAATTAAACAGCTGAGTGTCAATGCTCATTCACTCACTTCTAAAGGATGTAAGAAGATCTTTAAAGGTGCCATGGAAATAAATTTTTACCTTAACCATCTATGATTTTTATTTTCTGATTGCTTGTTAAGTTGTGAACATGGTGGACAGCACAGTGAGAAAGCTGCACTTGACCCTTCGAAGTACAAAGATTTGTGCTGTAGTTTGGAGGTTTTGTTTTGGACGCAGTAATGAGCTAGCTTACATGCGGATGTGTGGAGATGAGTATGTGTATGTGGGTTTGGGGTGGTTGTGTAAGAAGAGACAAAAGCCTGTTTGATGGTGCAGCAGTGTGAATGAGCTTGTTTGTGTGAGTATGTTGATACAGAGAGGGCAGTGGTGGGAAAGGCCACGCCAGGGGTTCTCATCCCGTGTGTGTGTGTGTTACATTGGCCTCTCTTCCTGAGCTCAAAGAGCCTGCCCCTGACAGAGAGCACACAGACACAATACAGCATTGGGCTGGAATTGAGTGTTATGTAGAAAAGCTAAGCTGAAGGGACTGGAGGTGGGAGATAAATAAGCTACAGTTGAAAGAGAGAACAAGAATTTTTGAGCAGGAGATGTATTGATGAATGTATTAATGAGACAGAGGTAGGAAAGAGTGAAACCTGGGACAAGTATAAAATAATTCCAAAGAGTAATTTAGGTTTGGCTTGTTCTATAGTTCTGTTGTAACATGACAAAAGATGAATAAAACATGCTAGCCATGCTAGCAGCTAGCTGTACTCAGGTAAAATGGTGATTTGAGCTAATTGAATGTTAGCATGCTAACATGCTCACCGTGGCAATGCCAAAATGTTGTTTAGCATGTGTAATGTTTACCATGTTCACTGCCTCTATTTAACGTCTGTAAATAGACGTATTCATCCTCTGAGGGCCATGAGTGTGTACAAAATTTCATGGCAATCCGTCCAATAGTTGTTAAGATATTTCAGTCTTTAACTACCGACAGACTGACATTGCCGTCCTTGGAGCCAGCGCTAACGTGACTAAAAATGTAAGCAGGAGATGATAAAGTGTATTTAAAAAAAAGTCAAACTTTTGACAATAAGGGAATTCTATGGATTTGGCTTGTTCTGTAAGTTCATGACAAAAGTTCATTTTTTTAAGAAAACCGGGACATGATAGTGCAGACAAGTGAGTCAGACTCATCAGGTCTGCTCTTGAGCAGAAATATAAGCCAGCGTGTTCTGATAAACAACCCAGATACAGAGATAACGTGGGGGCCTTGTGAAAAGAAATTGAGGGAGTTTAGCGGTAAGAAAAATAAGTAAATGATGAGTCCAGGAGAAGATAAGGGAGTATTGGGTGTTGTCCATTTTACTAGTGAAAAGAGACGGACATCAATAAGGTTGGAGGGACAATGTATGGAGTCAGATAGACTGGCCAGTCACACCCCTCATTACAAACTGTGGCTTTATTGTAAAGAGACAATGTGTTAAGCGTTAGGCAGGAAATCAAAGCATGGTCCTCACACTGATGCTGATGTGTACACATCTTTGGTCGACAGCCAAATAGTTACATGGGGCCTTTGTTTTGTATACAAGTGTGTGTGTGGAGGAGTAGGGGTGTTGAGGGGGGTAATCAGCTGAACAATGAGTACAACTCACAAACAGGATCCCTCTGTTTCCTGTAGTAGAGACTGTCTCCTTAAACAACAGACACACAAGGTGACTCTTGTACTTTTGCACACATCCTTTTAAACATAGGCATATACACATTGTATGTACAGTATGATTTCTCTTACACAGATACTCCAGCAGCCCCCCCCCCCCCCCCCCNCACACACACACACACACACAAACACCTGTGTGCATTCAGATGTCTATTTTTGTCATTATGGGCGAATTCTGATCTATGGATTTTGTTTCCCCCTTAATTACACACAACAAAGTCTCTGCTAACATGCAGTGTGCAGCCAGACATTGTGCATGCTCAGCATATAAACACACACACAAGGCACACTGGGGGGCAGTCAGCAGCTTGTGCACTTTCTACCATCAGTAAAAGCACACCTGTCCCAGCTGCTGTTTGAAGAGAAGAAGAGGGAAAGACGGAATGTGCTTCTCTTAGTTTTCCTGTCAGCCCCTCACCCTTCCCAGCCGTCTCTGTCGCCCTCCTCCCTTCACTTGTTTATCTAATTGTGCTGCTATTGTTCCTCCTCTTCTCACACACTGTCATCTCATTTCTTTCTGTCTCCTCATTGTACTTTTCATTTACCTCTTCCCAAATCCTATCTCTTACTCATATCTTCTTACGCCCTCTCTTTCTCAATTTATCAGTGTCCTCCTTCACTTTTCTTTCCTCTAAAATGACTTGGTGGTCCCACAGTCCTGCTTCTACATTTATGAAATAGTTGACTGCCATGTTTTGTACACTCAGATCATCTGCTGTGATAATCAGGTCTGTCTCGTAAAATTGTCAGCCAGTGTGAGATTTATTTCAATTTTATAAGCAAAGGAGAGAGGAGTATGCACACTTTCTAGCCCAAGAAAAATCACTTCAAGCTCTTGATATGCAGCAGATTGCACATAAAATTCCCAATTAACATTCATACTGAAGCTTTCTGTCATAGCTTTTTATTGGTGTGGGTGGGTGTATATGCATGCACACCCTTGTTTGTAAATGCAGTTGGTGCTGTAGGTATTTATGGGGAGCCATGTGCAGGGGGCAGGAAGCTGGTTTTCTATTCCCAGTTTTACCAGCTTCTCTGCCTTTGTTTTGTTTTTATAATCAGCGTTTTTCTCCTCAGAGTCTGGTGGTTGCACAGCTGAGGGGGCTCACACAAGTAACACACAAAGACCACCTTCCTTTTTCCCATATACACACAACCACACATGCAAAAATGTGACTCTTCAGCTCTTTCACTGTTACCAGTTGTGAATTGCTGAAAGACCTTTGCTCTGTACCTCTGCCACAGAAATAGATTTACAGACAGCCCTCCGGTGTGTCCTAGGGTTATCGTGTGGTTCAGTATGTCCTGTGTCAGTCTCCCAGATTGTTTTGCTCCCTCCTCCTTCCTCCTCCTGCCTCTTCTTCCTCCTCCCTCTGCTTCTGCCGCCCTTCAGAATGGGAACAGTGAGTGAAGTGATACGTGGACAGCTAGTCATTAAGCTGTCAGAGGACAGTCTATGGACCAAAACACTGTCAGCACGGATGAACATATACATTTCACCTTTGATATAAATCATTTGTCAGGTATCCTTCTGTTTTACCAGCAGAACTTAACAGAGATCCAATCACTGTGCTTGACACCACTGGACCCAACAACAGCATTACATGTGTCAAGTGCAAAGTTTAATTTAACTCAGTTACATCTGTCACTGTGTTTTGCTGGTTTCAAAAGTGAAATAAATACATTTGCATTAAACTCACAAACTTCTTATTCTTAGTTTTGTTCTATAAATCATTTCTGATACTTGTATAGTCAATACAGCCACAAAGCAGGTTATAGTTGTGAAGAATACAATTAAAAATCAAGCCAAACAGGTGGTACAGTACAGTTAAGGACTTTATGGAGAGTTAATGTTTTTCCTGTCTGAAAATAACACACGTTCACACATAAATACTCACAGAGCCAGAGGGGCGTTGGTCCTGTCTGAGCATGCTTTCTCACTTTGGCATCTGTCCAGAATGTGTAAGTGTGAATTTTGAAGTGTTTTTGAATGACAACCATGTAAAGTAGATTTGGATTTGATTGCATGGCCGTGTGTGTGTGTGTGTGTGTGTGTGTGTGTGTGTGTGTGTGTGTGTGTGTGTGGATTTCAGTGCAATAACACACAAAAATGTTTTTTGGTGAGCTTCACAAACCTCTGCAAGTGGTAGGGATCCATTTTGTTGGACAATTTTACAGACTTTTTTTTTCATTTGGAAAATAGTGTAGACCATAGTTGGAACTTATAGTTGCTCAGGGGCTGAAATGTTGGGGGAGAAGTGTGTCTGAATGTGTGCAGGACATACACGTCTGCTGTGATGTGCAGAGGTGCTGAGGAAAGACAGGAGACACAGCTGTTCAGGGGACTTGGAGTCTGTGCTTGCATTAGCAAACATTTCTGCAGCTTCCTGCACTGTATGCACATTTGAAAGTTTGCTACATCTCATTGCGTGTGGAACTTATTCTGCATGGCACTCAGCATTTTTGCTTCAGTCAGCTCCAAACACATGAAACAAAGCTTTATTGGCTATTCAAATACAGTAGTTTCATCCCAGGTAATGACTCAGAACAGACAATCTCAGCCAGTGACAGTGGATTTTAACCATGAAAAATGGCATATCTAAATGTTTGTCTTGAGATATATGAAAGACAACATGGGTAAAATATCTTTTAATTCCATCGTCATCTGTATTCATCTGAAATTCTAAACTTCCAGGTTTTCCTCGTTATTTGCACATACTGTAGTTTAGTTGCTTATTCATCTTCTGACTGTGTTTTTCATCATCAGACAATCAATCAACTCCATCAAAACATCTTACAAGAAAATTCCTCTCGTATTTCAGGTGAATTTCACACTAACACCCTTGCCTGCAAACACACAGACAAACACTGGCTTAACTTTTTGTGGGGAGGAGCTCTGTCGGGTAAACACATGCAAACTAAACAGAGCTGTGGCTAAGGAATGATGCAACCACACTGGGACCAGAGCCCTGTGGAGGTGGAATTAGGACTAGAGAGAAAATACTTTTGCCTTTTTCAATGGCACATTTTGCATCGAAGTTTGATTGTGTTTAGAGTGATAGTGGGGACCAATGGGGTATTAATGATCTTCTAGCTTTTGTTTTTTTTTTCTTTCTCTCTCTGGTATTATGTCACCTTTGGTATTAGTGGTGTAAATGTAATGTAGCTACCTGTAATTAACATGTGACACTCTCCATTCTGTCGATCTTGACTAATTCTATTACATGTACATTTTAATTAATGCTGATTTATATGCATTGTCACTAACAAATAAATAGGTACAAAAAAAGAGGGACAAGGAGATGGGAGAGAAATATTCTTCCAGGTATAACACAATGAATACACAAAGATTGGCTCAGAGGAACCAAACTGAAGCTCTTAACTAGCAATATCGGGCCTGTCGTCACAGATTTGTGACCAGACAAGTCGATGTTGACACACAGTGCACCTGTTGCTGACTAACCTTTTTTTGTTTTGTTTTTTTTGTTTTTTTTAACAGAAGACAGAGTATAATCTACAAAGCACAAACAATGTCGCCCCCTAATGGTGATATTTTATTATTGCAAACCCCTGCAGCAGAAAGGCCTTACTTACAGAGAGCTCCAACACTGGTTTGATTGCAACAGCTCCCTGTTGATGTAAAAAGACAATGACAAATGTACAAACACTCTGGTGTTGCACAATAACTATACTCCACTCTTTTACCTTTGTGGAACATCCCTATTTGTCACTCTGTCTGGGTGATAATAGCCTGTTAAAATAATGTTCTAACTACCAGTCCAACTGGCTCACCTACTGTTCACAATGCAGCTGCTGAGCTTTTAGCCTGCCTCTTTCTGTTGCTGTCGTTCTGTATCAGGTGTCCTAAGGTGTGCCCTGGCTCTGTACAAAATAGGTTGATTATATTTAAACCCTGTGGCACAAAAGATCCACTTTACATGTTCATGCAGCTCTGGCACACTCGAGTGATTAAGGGCACGCTTGCCCTTACATGCAGGCGGGCACCACACTCATCAGTTTATCCATGACATTTAAACAAGGAGAGTCTGTTTTCATAATCCCTTTAAGAGTACTTTTCTGTTGTTTACAGTCAAAATGTGACAACTTTATAGCACGCAACAATTAAACCGACAGTTCCATTTGACCAAAAACATGTTTATCATTTTGGCTGTAGGGTGGGAAAATGACAGGCGATGATGACAATAATAGAGGTTTACAACAGAGTCATCAGTGATTCAAATTTAAAAGACAGAAATACAAAACAGGAAGACACACACTAAACTAAAGAAAAAGAGGTGATTGCTCCTGTACAGTTACTTCTATGTTTTCAAGAGCAGGGAAAAGACATCACAGCATTTACTGATAAAATAGTGTGGTCATTATTTGACGCAAAGTGACCCATGTTACAGTTATCAGTCATTTATTGTTTTTCTCATGACATGATAGAAACATTCTGCCAGCAAGGCTAAATCTAAATTAAGAGATTGTGATTTCTGGGATGCTACAGTCTAAAGTCATTCAAGTGCTGTGCTGTAACACAAGTAGAGTCTAGACATGTCATTCAAAACATGACACACACATACACACATCAGAAAGCATGGAAGTCACAGCCAGAGCTCACAAACACACCAGAAAATCATATTGTTTTATATCAAAATACAGTCTGAGCCAGTCGATTTGAAAATAGTACGATATAGACAATCTCTTGCATTGAAATGATACATAACTGGGCTCTTACATTTCCCAAACATAACTGTGAATTAGCTTAGTAAATAGGTAAATGAGATACTGTCACAGTTGCTGTAGGAAAAATAAAAGCGATAGAAAAAAATGTCAAATTTAAAGTCAACCAGAGAAATAGACTTCTTCTGATAAGCCTACTTCAGCTGGTTACCTTGTCATCCACCTTTAACGTCACATCTCATCATTAATATGTATGTGCAAATCACTCAAACACCACAGTTTAACACCTGGCAGGTAGATCATCGACATTTTTAACTTCCGTCAAAATGTCAAACACTGAAATGTACTCACATGTTATTAAATCAAACAACATAATGAGAACATTATTCCTCAGAACCTTTTTTACTTTGATTTCTCTTGTAATCTGAAAACATTGTGGCAACTGTGAGCATGTTTACCCAGTCAAAATGAAAAGTCCTTTTTCGAAATGCAAAACAGTGACTATAGGAAATACCAACTGGGAGATTTAGACACAGAGACACGTGATCCTGACATGAGCCAGCAGAACTTTACAATTCAATAACCGAAGAAAATTCACATTCTCTAATTCTGAATTATATATACACCGTTAACACTTGTTGAGGCTACAATAAAAAAATCAAGATATAAAATTAGACATACAGTACATCTGAGGTGCTTTTACAAGGTGTCAGTTATCTGCATATATGTAAGTTATGAATCCTAGTTACACTTGCATGCAACGTCTGTTGTCCGATCATTCTGGGACAAATTACGACGAGTGTAAAAAGGAGGGCAGGTTCTTCTTACATTGCAAATTTTTAGATTTTTTTACCTGTTATAAAGGTGTTTGACTCACCCTGTCAACAGAATTCTGCATAGTCTAAAATCACTTCAGCTACAATGTCCATAGGAGCATTGCAAAGTCGAGGAGAAAGTAAGCAGGAAAAAATATAAAATATATAAAGCCAAAAGAGAGATTTGATATTTTCAGGCCAAGTGCAAATGCAAAAAGAACATCAGATTTTTATAGTCAGATCTCAAAAATCAAATGGAAAGAAAAAACGTAACCACATTTAGAAGTGACAGTTCAATCAAGTATCAAAGTTTGACAGGATCAAGGCAATTAATTATCAACTCACATTAAGTGGTAAATATAAACCACCTTTAACTCTACAGACATGAGAAAAACTTTGAACACTGAGGGAACTGTTCCCATAAACTGCTGTTTCTGCACAATTTATTTGCTGAGATTTGTTGCACGCGTTTGGATAGTTACCCTCCGTGGTGGTGGCTCCTCGATGCTCCGATTGGCCACGAGGTCCTGCAGCTGCAGGGCCCCTCCACCAATGAAGCAGAAGGCCGGACACACTGGAGCCGAACAATCTACGTGTCCCTCCCACAGGATCCGCAACGAGTGGGCATCATAGAAGGTGACACGTCCTTTGTCACAGTCCAGACACACTCCTAGTCGGGGTGGCAGAGGTGCAGTATGAGGGTGAGGTATGTTACTATGGCTGCTACTGTGGGACTGCACTCCTCCCTGGCTCTGGCAGTCCCCCTGGCTCTGATTGTGACCATGTCCTTGAGGAAGCAGGATCTTGCCCATACCCATTGTGAGGAAGCAGAAGGGAGGAGAGTCCTGGCCGTCCTCTGCCCCACTGTCGTGGCCACTATCTGGGTCGCAGCTGGGGGGAGGCAGAGGGGTGGAGAAAATTAGGCTATACAAGAGAAGACCTGAGCAAAGCATGAAAATGTACCTAATGTTTGTACGTAATGTTAAAAGAACTACACATTTGAATACAGTAGGACCAGAAGATGTGAAATACTCCACTTGCAATGCTAGCTCTCCACCTCAATCACAATAACATTTCTATTTTATACCTGTTTTGAATTTTTGCAACTTCAAAAAATAAATTAAAATCATCATTATCAGAGAATGAGTCTGAGTCTGTCCCCTCATGCCCACTGTGACCTTATTCCTAACCACAGCTCTTACTACACACTATTAAATTAGATATTTGCAGTGATGTTATGCAAATGCGGTGCGTGAAGAAGACTATAAGTGTGCATAATTATTTAACTGTAGAGATCATGTAGTCATTAGACAGTCAAAACTGTCCCAAAAGGAACAAAACATTATATGAAAAATGTATATATTAAAAATCATGTATTAGCATAGCAAAAAAGCAGTTCTTCTTACTTGGATACACCAAGTTAAAGAATGTGGTGCATAGTGTATTATATGTACCAAATAGTATGCACTAAGAGTATGTACTATTCACTAGTCCTACGTACTTTAAAGCTGCACTAATCAATATTTTATATCAACAATGGATCAAATCACTACATGTAATGTGACAGGGGTCGCTTTTAGCGATGAACCAACAGGGAATTATCTCCTGACCTGCATTCCCCTTCAGCTCTTCAGAGGGTTTTAGCGCATTTCAGCTCATTGTTTTGGTTTTTACAGACTGCAGCTTTACTCTTTTGGTCCAGTCTCAACACTCTTATCAACCCTGTTTCCAGCAGCAGCATGTCAATGTTGTGTTTACAGGGTGTCCCACTGCCCCAAGTGGCCAAAAAATCCATTAATGCTGCTTTAAGTATGTAGAAAATAACACTTCTGGCATGGCTCCTAGCTCTCTGTATAGGGGGCTGCCGATGAAGGTACTTCCATCATCAAGAGCTCTATGTGAAAAAGGTACATCCCATTCATATCTGCATTTGTGGTTCTGTGCATTATATTTGTTATAGTTGTCATAAGGAACAAAAATTGTTGTTTGAAACAAACGTGTGGGTGACAATTAATCTAAATTAAAAATCTATATTTAAGAAAATAAGATTTAGTTACCGAGGGCTGGCCATGTCCTGAGGGAGATGAAACCACTCTTGTAGCTTAGTCTCCTGTCCTACTCCCACCTGAGCGGGACAGGGAATCGGAAAGACAGAAAACTTTGGTCACATCCATTTTGAGTCAGCATGTAAGGTTAAGCTGGTTCCATGTATACAACGCATTATAATACCAAACCAACTGACCATCAAGCATCCCTCTCACCTTTACCAGGTAGGAACCAGGCTCCACAGAGCATGCCCAGTAGTGTCTGCCTTGAGTGACAGCCAAGTCAGCCACCAGCAGGTCAGAAGTCAAGTGGCAAGAAGTGAGTGTGCGGTCGGCGGCCTGCAGGAGGGAGAGGCCTGGCACACTCCGGGCATAGGTTTGGCCTTTACCCAATGCCAGCCTGTCAGAATGCAACCCCCAGCGTGAGTCCAAGGAGAAATTCAACACTGAGAGGACGGGAAAAGGAGGCATAGCAGGAGGGAAAGGAGGGGTAAAGAGGGAGAGAAATTGCGAGGAAAGTAGCGGAAAGGAGTCAGGGGGGAGGAGGGGTTAGATCCTGAAGCTGGGACAGTCAGACTATAGCAAGTCTGAACGCATAATAGAAAAAGAGCTAAAGAAGAGTGGGAGGAGCACACATAATAAGAGGCAGATCAAGAGAAAAGGTGTATTCAAGTAGAAAAGTAGGAAGAAGTGGCTTTACCAGGAGGAGGAAACGTGATAAACAGGGTAAAGGTAACACTCACTCTATCTACATATTGTTTCAACTGATCAGATAATGGAATTTTGATGAAATGCTTTTTTTGTGAAGTAATGACAGCAAGAGAAACAATGGGCAATATAAAAGAACAATAAAGACTTTTTTTAAAGTGCAGAAAGACAGACCTGTAGCAAGAAATACAGAAGCGGACAGAGTCTGACTGCGATGAAACTGGAATGCAGAACAATAAAAGAAAGGTTTGGTGCAGAAGCTAAAATAAAAAATAAAGTTGGAATGGAGGAAATGAAGGGATGGAGAGAAAAGAAATATCAAGATTAGTCAGTCAATTGAAAAACGACAATACCGGAAAAATATCCAGCTTAAATTACTGTATCTGCCAACATTATTTTCTTTGTTTCCAATGCAAACCAACATTTCACAAATTTTTATTCCAATTTGAGACATATGACTTTCTCTCCAAGCGATTTACAGTACACTTCTTTCTTATAAATTCATTTATTCAGTAATTGGAACTGCATTGGAAACAAAGAATGTCCTCATTTGTTTTAAGAAGAATGGAAAGAGTTTTTTTTGTAGTGAATGAAATGTAAAAATTAATGCATTGATTAATGTAATATAATACGTATGTATATATCTCACCAGACGCTGGCGGAGTGTGGAGGTAAACTTCTTCACTGTACTCTCCAAAACCGGCCTTGTTGCAGCCTCTCACCCTGAGCACATACACACTGTCCATCTGCAGTCGATCAATCACAGCACTGGTCCCTCTCACTTCATCCAGACGCTGCCATGCTGTTGCAGCATTAGGAGATCTGGTGCCGCCCCACGTCGCTGCAGCTCCTCCTGCACGTCGCTGGTATTCAACAGAGAAGTGCCAAGCTGGGGCCGAGTCCTGAGGGAGGCGCCAGCACAAAAACAGCTGGTCATAAGCAAGTGTCTTCTGAGTGTCAATGACTGGAGCCAGTGGGGCTGCAGAAGAGACAAAGCGACAGAGGGATGCAGGTTTCATTCATTTACCTTAATAACGTATAATTTTACTTTTACATGGATCATATCGCAGAAAGAAAGAGACCTACCATGTATGAACTCCAAGCCGTGGATGAGCTTGACCTCTTTGGATGTGTCTAGGTGAAAGTGTGTGAAGGAGGGATCAGCAGAGAGAGAGAAGCACTGGAGGTTTTCTATAGCCTTCACCAGCCTGGCGGGGGAGAGACAGATAAAAAAAGGAGTAGAGAAATAAAAAGGAAACAAAAAAAAAGTCAAAGTGACAGACAAAAACAAAGAGAAACACAAGAGGATTTTCAAAAAATTAAATGAAGAGATGTCAGAATTCAGCTGAATAAGTGTGAGTTACCTGCTGTGGGTGACTCTGGCAGCCTGTACGAAGCATGGTGCATCTGTCTCCTTGAGCAGCTCCTGTGTGTAGGCCACCAGACCCGCATGCTCCAGCAGGCCTCTCCTCTCTGAGACCTGGGCAGACAGGGCCTCCTCCCTCCTGCTGTGGGATCCTTCCAGAGCCAGAGTCAAAGCGCCCTGGCGCTCCGTTACAGCCGCTCCCAGCTCTCGGATACAGTGGGTCAGCTGCTGCAGAGCCACGGAGCTGTTCGCCTGGAGAGAGACAGAGAGAGGACCCCAATGAGTGGGGAGAATTGGAGAAAGAGTGGAGAAACTGTTGCTGCTGAATGAAAAAACACTGACAGATTAGGAATGACAAACACAGAGACAATGTCTTATTATATCCTATTGCCAGCACAGATGTGTGCCATTGCAGTTGAGCCTCAGGCCTCTAGAGGGCCCACTAATACTACCTGTCCCTTCAGTTGCAGCTGTAGCTGCAGTAAATTGGCAGGATAGACTGGGGATGGATTCCCCTTAAAGAAGTAGTTTCCTCTGATCTACAGTGTGTTATTGATCAGTGTCAAAAGTGTTGCTTTTTGCAAGGAAACATGGATTCAATTCCAAGCCAACATACTGCTTTCAACCTGTTATACAAAAGAAAAGTAATAATTGGTTATGTAGATCACAGCAGAGTGTTGTTATCTCAATGACAGAATTCCTGCTAGCCATGTGGGATGGTCAGTTCAATTGAACCCAACAAAATATTGTAGTATGAGGAAACAGGTACTGAAGCAGAGGAAGTACAAAACAGAGAAAATATAGTTCACCTCCATTTGTTTGATGGCAGCTTCCAGTTGAGTGATCTGACTCTGTATTGTCTCCTGGTTGGCCAGGATGAAGTTGACTTCCTTGGTAACCTTGTCCTGTAAGACCAAAACAAAAGTTGACATTTCAAGACTGCTAACATCAGGATCTTAACACAGTCGAAACAGACTACACACAAACTCACCTTGAGGGCCTGGTAGGCCTGTGCTATAGGCAACACTTTGTGTCCATGGTGGACACGACGGAGCTTGCAAAGTGGGCACAGTAACCTCTGGCAGTTACGGCAGTACCACTGCAGTCTCTCCTGCTCGTGCTCTGCGCACGTTAGGACCTAGAGCACAAAACAGGCTTAACAACAATAAAGAGAAAGACTGTATATGATGCACAAAACACAAAAACAGACAAACCTTTGGCCGAAAGTTGTTGGTGGGTAGAATGTGTTCATGCTGAGCTCGAGGGGTTCCCCAGGGGTGGTACAGTTTGAAACACTCGTTGCAAAAGTTGGACTTGCAGTCAGCGCAGCCCTTAGTGGCCTCCAGAGACTGAGGAGGCTTACAGAAACCACACATGATGGCTACGCTGCCCAGACTTACTGTGTGCCTGTACCTAAAGGGCAGACAGGGGGACAGGGAGATAAGGGTAGGGCTAAAGCAATTCTGCAGCAGAAAAGAAAGCAAGAAAGAAGGAGTCCTTTAAACTTCAGAAAGGGAAGATTGAGCTCATCTGAGTTTGCCCTGCTCTCTTTTCAGTAGTTAGGAGTCCAACTCTTTTACTGCCTGACCTGGATACATCACCAGCAGCTGCCTTGTTAGTGCATCCTGCGCAGTAAAACATGCACCGTCACACTTTCCTGACCAACACAACCACTGCCTGGGGAGGAAGCAGCTGCACTCATCAAACTGCTGCGTGTGAAACTGGGAAACTGTCTATCCCCATAACTCTCTCTCCCCATCTCAGAACACTTTTTTCAAAAGCTGCTCCTCTCACTTTGATCTTCACTATTTGAACTGAAAAGAGAAGAGGATGATTAACATTACAGCAGGATGAGAAGTAGTTTCACTCCAAACTTCCTCAACAAAACTTTGGTAAAAATGTAACCATTTTACCACAGTTGTTGTCGTACAGTACACTGCAGTTTTTGAGCTGCCCCTGCAATCTGCTCTCAGGCTTAGCCTTGGATCAGGATTAAAGGAAAGATTCATTATTGAAACTCATTCCAGCAAATGATTTCCTGTCTCATTTATAAAACAGTATTGACTAAGCCCTTCATTTGCTGCCTTTCTTCATTGCCTGCAGGACTGGTAAAAGGTTTTTTTTTCTAAAAGCCTGATTACTTTGTTTCTGATTTCTGTTAATAAGCTGATGATGAGATATTATCATAGAATAGAACAACAAGCCACAAGTCATGTTTGAGACAGCAGTATCAGCTCTGACTACACCTGTCTGTGACTGTCTGCTACGGCATATACTGTATCTATGGTGTTTGTACATATGCATACCTCTCCACAATCCGCTCCAGTGTGAGGTTGCGGAGGCAGTCTGTCAGGCCTTTCTCTCCGAGCTCCACGTCCTGCTGACAGGAAGGACATGGGAACAACATGGGGGGAGGGGCCGCGTCCTTCCGCCTCCGCCCTGGGTATGTCCCGCACACTGGGAGAAGGACGCAGGTGGAGAGGAGAGGAGATGAAGGAGAAATAGACATGGACAGAGATATAGGAGAGAGAGAGAGAGAGAGAGAGAGAGAGAAGAGAGATTAATTAAGGTTGGTTCACTGTGGAGGAAACACTATTTGCTTACACACACACACTCTGAAAACACACCTGCTCGAAAGATGCTTACTGCCTTTTCTGCCTCCTTGACTCTCTGCCTGACCCTTGCTCTACATGCACTGAAATAAGTCATAAGATAAATAGATAAAGCTCTGGATGTACAGCGGGATACTGATGTGTCAGCTACATCACCTATGAAACTCAGATGCTGACAGGGCAGTGGCGTCATATCACACCATCATCTTGTGACTGGTGATACTGAGATCATTCAGTTTTTTCTCTCACACATGAGCAAAGCTTATTGCTAGGCCTACTTAAACCTCCTATCATACCAAACACACACATGCACACACATGATTTCCACATCCTTCCTCCACCTGTTCTGAGGACCCGTTCCAGGCGGTCAGGGGTCCTGGGTATGGGTCTTCGTGCCTGTCGTGGGGAGCGAGTGTTGGGTGTGGAGGCCGGTGAGTTGGGCTCTGGAGGGAGGTCTGGAGGAGGATAACCTCTTTGTACCAACACCTCAGCCGCACACAGCAGACACACACTGTGCTGGCATGGCAGGAGGATGGGCTGCTTCACCATCTCATCACACACCGGACAATGCAGCTCCTGTTCCATACTCTTCATGTTGGACTGGAGAGGAGAGGAGAGGTTCAAGAAGAGAACTGAGTTTCGATAAAGGCTGAGTCACTATAAATAAAGAATTCACTGCTCTTTACATTCTGCACCTCCTGTGACCTGAAAAAAATGTATATGAGATGTGTAGGAGTCAAGAGGGAGAAGGGGAATTGCATCAGACACTGGTTACATATGGCTCATGTTGGATATACAGAGCACAGGGAGGGTGAATGTGGAGGAAAAATAGCTTTCCCTGACTTCAGATATTAGACAGTCCCCCTTAATTTGAATGGAGTAGCCTACTCTAGCTGGAAAAATGCAGATGCAAAATTAGCTTAGCAAACTCTGGCATAGGAGGACAGAATGTTTTGGTAATCGAGACCTCGATCCAAGAGAGAGGGAAAAGTTTCAAATCAATAAAATAAATATAGCTGTCAGGCCTCGGTTTTACACAAGTGTTACTGGTTGTGGAGGCCCTGTTCCAGTGTTGCAGCTACTAAACGCAGCATCCCGTTTCTATGACAACGCGCATCATCTCTGCCTTCTCATCGTGTGTAAGCAAACATTTAAAGCTACTTTTAACCAACATATATCGTTGATTATAGCCTAATCATCAAACATCCACTGCTTTATCGGCTACAACGTTTGGATTTTGTGTATTTGCTATTTGTGGCCTTGCTTTTATGTTTCCACCCACAGTGCTAGACCTTTGTCAAAACCTCTCTTTGATTCAATTGATGCCAAAAAAAAAATGTATGTTCTAAAGGAAGAAATGCCTCGCATTCCTTGATCACATACGCAACCTGCATTCAGATTGGTCGAGAGGAAATATGGCTAAAATGTGCGTTTAAATAAGGTGGAGGGTAAAAGAATACAATGATGTCTCGTTTAAAATAAGCACACGTGGTTAAAATAAATAGCGTAATAAAATGAGCGTCATACTCACACTAATGCGAACCAGCGCATCCATGATAGAGGTAAAGGTTTGTAACTCCGCTTCTGCCATGCCTCCACGATCCCAGCGTCTCTGTGATACAACTAGGCTAAACCTTTTTGTTTTCTGGGTTTATGTCAGTCGTACCGAGAGAAAGCAACCCTGGGCCTAGACTGCTGAACCGTTATGCTACAACAGATTTGCTGTCGGTTGTTTTCTGTGCTTGGTGTGTGCTGTTGCGCACACGCTGATTCTGTGCTGTCTGTCTCGAAGCAACGAGTCGACTCGTTGTAGAAATTGGATGGGAGGGGGCATTTGGAAGGGTCTGCTTTAGGCTATATCACAGCCGCATTGCCCAAGGAATGATTTTCATGTTATTTCGTTAAAATGGGTCTTGGTGATATTGTGTTAAAGCAACATCTATTTTATTTTAATATATGTATATTTGACTATGTAAAACCATCCTGTCTGGTTTACCATAATATTCCCATAATAACGGTTGATGCAGGGTATTTTAGAGAGTAAAATATTTTTGAAACGCATCGCTTCACTCCTGTTTCTCCCAACAGCCTGGATAATCAGCAGCTCATTTTCTCAAAATAAACCTCCTGGTTGTTGTTTCGTGTCTCCGTAGCCTAAAATTTCCATAATACCAAATTATTTGTGGCCCAGTTTTCGTATTGCCGTTAGATGGCAGTGTTGTGTAAAGAAAACAGGAACAGTCCTGTCTCAATTGTTGTCCGTGTCCGGAACCTTTGAATGTTGGTTGCTGGTGAAACCGGTCAGTAAATAAGAATACACTGGCTTCAGTTAGTGTTGTCGGTTGTTGTAGCAACCATCTTAAGGCGCAGCAACGTGGAAGTCGTAGCTGTCTGTAGTTGGTTGTATTTGGTAGTAATAGTAAATATTGTTAAAGTAGCGATATGTTCGCTAAACTCCATTTGTCTACGTCCAACGTCGAGCGGCGCTGTTTCTGTTCGTCTTGGATAAAGTTAGCCAAGTGCTAAGTGAGCAAAATACGCGAACCCAATACTGGTTTAGCTTTAGCTGCCAGGCACATTCGAGTAGCCGTGGATAACGTTGCATTTATTTTAGCCAGTCCTGCGCTGTTTTCGCATTGTATTTTAGTTTACTCATTGTCTGATTAAGTAAATAGTTGCTCAACATGTCGGCTGTCGGCAGCCTTGTCCCTGCACGGTTCTTGACTATCATAGCTCACCTAGTTATCGTTATCACGATCTTTTGGTCGAGGGTAAGTAAAACATTCTTTTTGTCACGCACTCTTAACCCATCGTCATAAATTAAGATTATGTTTTAGGTGCGTTTTAGGATCAAATTTCTTGATAACCAATAATGTAGCGTCGTCTTATATAGTTGCAGTTCACCACTGTTTCTCTTCTCAGTCCTTTGTACTTGTAGGCAATCTTCATACAGTTGCTGTTGTTGTGTAAAATGTTCAACTGACAGTTTGAAATGTTTGTTTTACAGGAAAACAACGTTAAAGCTTGCTTGCCTTTGGATTTCACGCAAGAGCAGTATGATATTGAAGACAGAAAGTAAGAGCACATTTGACAAACACCTACACACACAAAGTAAGAAATTATCTCACACACACAGGCATACACGCCTTCTAATATGTCTCTCTTTGTCTCAGGTTGGTGGTGGCATTGGCAGTCACCCTCGGTCTGTTTGCTATAGAGCTGGCTGGGTTCTTCTCAGGAGTGTCCATGTTCAACTGCAGCCAAGGTCTCCTGTGTATCCTTTACACTGACTCTTTGTCCCTCATTGATGATGATTGATATATGATGATGATATAATTGATATATGTATGGGTGGGCAGAAACTAATATCCATCAACAGTGGAGCTCAACAGTAAATATATATATATTTCTTTTGTCTAAAATGATATGCCCTGGTAGCAGAATGGTCACAGCGCATGCCAAATAACTGCAACGTCCCTGGCCCTCTACCCCTTTGTTTCCTGTCTGACTCTTCACTACCAACTGTCCAATGAGGGCAAACTTGCCAAAAATATAATAATAATTTTAAAAAAGCATAATCTATATGCAGTTGTAACTGAGATGTTGATGTGGGGCTCCCATTCAGAAAAATGATAAGGCATGAGATAAGAGCAGGAAGTGCAATGGCATCTGCCTCCTGGACAAAGAATGGCAGCTGGGAATTCATTTTGGCCTAAAATTGATGATAGTCTTATCACGAGCCAGGAAATTGGTGTCAAATGAAATATCTCTTGAGATGCCCTCTAAATATACTAAAGTATAAAAATAGATAAGTGACATTAAAAAGTCATTATAGTCTTGAGTTACAATTCCATGACTCTAAACTCCTGTATATTCGCCTCTTTGCCTACCATAGCTACAGGAACCCATGCCAGTGCCTCAGTGGCTCTGCTTTTCTTTCTGTTTGAGCAGTGGGAGTGTGACATCTACTGGTGGATCCTTGCTATTTGCAGGTTAGTGTATATATACTTAATATTGTGTGTTTATTTTTCCAATAGTGTTTTTTTTCCCTGACAGATATTGTAACCAGCACTGGCTGTCCACTGCAGCGCATCCGTATCCTTGTCTTTTTTTGTGTTTGAAAAGTGGGAATGCTGGACATATTGGGTTATTTTTGCCATCTGCAGGTTGGTGTGTGTGTGTGTGTGTGTGTGTTGATGTGCATGCATGTATCAGCTTACAGAGAGCAAAGTGATAGACCCTCTATAAACAATGAAGTATCAGTAAGTATGAAGTATGAATGCATGTAAGTACTGTGGCTCTGTCCTTAATGGTTCCCTCCCTACATTTCTAACTCTGTCTGTCTCTCCCTCTAGTGTACTACCTGCGTTTGTGGAGATTCTTTTGTTTATAGCTGTTTTTGGACTAAAGAAGAAGCCGTTATGAAAGACAGCCATGATGATACCAGTTAGTGTGGATGTGGACATCGGTCTCAATGTGTCAACAGATACTGTATCTACAGCAGGTCTGTGATTCATTAATGAGGTACAGAGGAATGAACTGAAAAACCATGTTTAACTGACTTATGTGCATACACAGCACCAACAGACATCAAAGGAATATACAAGCCACTCTCTGTCCATAATGTTTTTTTATATTTTTATATATTTTGAATGAAATAGATGCAGAAAAACCATG
The DNA here is from genome assembly GCA_002120245.1 of Maccullochella peelii. NCBI lineage: Eukaryota > Metazoa > Chordata > Actinopteri > Centrarchiformes > Percichthyidae > Maccullochella > Maccullochella peelii. The sequence goes on along the minus strand of LKNJ01001791.1, from coordinate 23,476 downwards.
TATGTTATTATGTTTACATTTGATATGTCCAGTGTGGTTAGTTTAGAAAGAACGTGTGCTAATTTGATAGTAAAGATTGATGTGGTTTTCTGTTGTTCTCAGTCTGTCTGTAAAATTTCAATGGAAAGTCTTGGAATGCTGTTGTAATCCCAAATACATTTTGTACAATTATTTTTTTTAAACTGTCGATTGTTGTCTATTGTTTTGTCACACTTTTGTCACTCGAGTCTGTTTTTGCCTCCCAAGCACATCTTTTTCACAGTGCGTGCCGTGTTCAAATACCACCTCCTTCACCCAGATTAGAAGACCCTCAACCACAACCAGGGTCTTAATCCAGTGTCCATTCAAGCATTTGAATGGTGGATCTTGTGGGATATTACACAGTCTTTTTTGTACCGGATGGAAAGCGTAATATCCATGATTCTCCAATACAAGAATAAAAGTGGGGTTATAAAATCGTACAGCATGTCAGGGGCAAATAAAGTAGGCAAAAAACAGTATTATGTTAGAATTAAGAATTGTTGAACTATTATAAACAAAGACACAAAAACAGCAGAAGAAAACATTAAATGAAGATGGTAATAAAATACACTCATTCACAATAGAGGCTTTCTTATTACTGCAGGATTTAATGTTTAATATACAGTTCAGACTTGTCATGAAAACAAAGACAAGGCTTTCATTGATGAATTTACACTTATGTACATGAAATTAAACTTAAAATGAATGTCTGCCTATTGAGCAAAACAAATGGCATTAACTTGTCAGTAATACAGTTGAAAACATTTACTATGATGAGAATGCCCCCCCTCAAAAGATATGGCACTGACTTGTTGAGCAGTGCAGAAGGAATGAAAAATATTTACATATTTCTTGAAATTATGATAAAGTGCTTTATGAGATAAAATGCTTTAGGTATATTAATTGTAAATTGTCAGGGTGTAACATTCTACTCATGGGTATTGTTAAGTAACTTCCAGTATGTAATGGCATGAGGTAAGGAATTACCTCCTTTTGAAAAATGAATATATATTTCTTATACTGTGTAAATAACCGCAAAGCATGTTAGGATTAAGATAAGGGATACATGTGTAAATCCAGAAGCATAAGAGACAGTACCCATTAGAAGGGCAGGAACATTGAAATAAGTCACATTTACTATTACTTATAACACTGCGGTTTATTCAGCTGACTTATAGTAACATTTCCATCTTACCAGCGTAAAAATCATGGATGTATTATAAGTTCTTAATATACATCCAAGGTAAAAACAAACAAAAAAAAAAAGCTCCTCTCTTCCTCCATTCACGACTCCGCCCACTGGTCCCATCTGTCATTTGGACCGGGCGGTGAGGTTTTCAGTTCCTAGACCCGGTGTGGACTATTACCTGACGAAGTTAATTCACCTCTGCTTCATTACAAGGACTCTAATTTGACATTGAATCATGGGTATGTATTGCACGATTAATTTATCATTCAAGATATCCCACCAAGCAAGTCTGTATTTGCGTTATTGTATTATTAGCGTCTAGTCTTATGGTCAAGCTAGCTAGCTAGCTAACGGCAACGTTCAGAAATAGTTTGCTTTAGGTGACTGATTGCAGTCTAGTTGCAAATTTCACTATATGCACTACTCTAAAACTGCAAGGACATACATTTTTGATCATACGGTGTGTGTAGAGCGTCACACTAGCCATATATTTTTGCTGCTAACGTCGGTTATTTAGCTTGAAGCTAGCAGTGGACTTGTCGGAAACGTTGATGAACGAACACTGACGTGGCGTTACGTTATAAAGAGTAACATGTTGTAATTGAACTTTTTTAAGTTGATATATTCCCAAGTTGACGATATATTCCCAAGTTGACGATATTGTCACTTAAATGATGATGCTATGTAACAGAAAGTCTTTCCAACACTTGCTCTCCCAATCTTCAACTTGATCCTTATTAGCTGAAACGAACTAACGTTAGCTTAGCAGGTAATATTATAGGCTACCTCTGCAGACTATGCCATGTTTCTCACCTATAAGTGTGTTTTTGATATTAAATGTCTATATTTCTGATGAGGTCAAGCTGATGAAAACTCATCAGTTTAGTTACAGCTGAAGTGTCAGTATTTTCAGTTGTATTTCTGCACCATACTCCATCAATCTAAAGACTAGCTTCAGTCTTTCTCCTTCTTATGTGAAGGACTTTGAATTGCATCTGTGTTTGAAAGGCGTGATACAATAAAACTGACTTTCTTTTTCTTTGCCTTGTAGCTGTGAACACAGGAACCTCTCTAGTGCTGTCCAGTCTGCTGTCAGTGCTTGTATTTGCTGGGATGCAGATGTTTAGTAAGCAGCTGGGATCTACTGAGTGGCTCACCATCCTGGGAGGTTTCCTGGGCTCAGTCCTCTTCATCTGCTCCCTCACTGTATCCTATTTGTGACTGCTTTAATCCATGTTGCTAATTGTTAAACTACAAGATTCTTTAGTATTTTGTGCGTTCTTTATAATAGCTTTTTTATGTAAATGAACACCCCATGCTGCTGTTGTCTTTAATGTACAAATTCTTCAGCAAAATGTTGCATCCCATTTTCTGCATAGCATGGTGTAAATGTGCCGATGCCACTGAGGAGTTTTCCACCTTAACTTTACTTTCAGGCATTTAATAATCTGGAAAACTTGATTTTTGGAAAGGGATTCCAAGCCAAGATTTTCCCAGAGAGTAAGTGAAATCAAACCCATGCAGTCAGTTCACATTGTCTTTTTTTTTTTTTTTCTGCTTACATGTTGTTTAGCCTAATATTTCTCCTGTGACTTGCTGAGTCAAGCCTCAGCCCCGCTTACACTGAAACATCAGCATTCGTGATTATTAAAGCATATCCAAACGTTACCATGCCGGCCTTTCGTAATAGGAGTTAACCCTTTTTAATATGTAGTTGCTCAGTGATTTAATCTACCATCTTACAAACAGTATGTACATTTTATCTGGGATTAGCCCTCAATGTCAGTGCTTTGATATGTCATTCAGACTCTGCTCCTCATTTGTATTATTCATTCTCTCAACTTCCAGTTCTGGTGTGCCTGTGCCTATCACTGTTTGCCTCTGGTCTGGTACACCGTGTCTGTGTCACCACATGGTATGTTATAGTACCTCTGCACATCACAAATACCTACTTCAGCTTCATACAACACAGTTAAAAGTAGTCTCTAAATGTGTTTTAGTCCTTTGCCTCTCTTTCTGTTCCAGCCTGATATTCTCCCTCTTCGCCCTGTACTACATCAACAAAGTATCTGCTGCTCTCTACCAAGCAGCTGTTCCCGCAGTAACACCAGCCAAGGCTGCCAGCAAGGGCAAAAGGAAGAACTGATGAATCTGTTGGATCCCACTTGCATCCCATTAATCAGTCAATATTACCCAGGTGCTGATGGCCAGTGCAACACAGCAGTTGCATATTTTGTAATAATTTCTTAAATCCATAACTCTTGGTGTATTTCCGCAGACTTTTTAAACATTTGGTTTGGGAATATTACTTGGAAAGTGATGATCAGTGACTACAAGTTTGTAACCATTATAACAACATAGTTTTTTACATTTTTTTTTACAGTGATCTTGAATTTGAACCGTTGAGAAATATGCCTGGTTATATGTAAGGCCATTTAAAAAAATGAAATACAATAAAAAGCTAAACAGCTATCTACATTCCATTGATAACCTTTTCTTCAGCACTCCTTTTACACTGGTTGCAAAGAGATTCATGCATCCCATCATCATTATTTGTGTATTCATCAGTGCATCAAGTTCCTGTTTTGTTTAATTCATTTTGTAATTAAACTCTGTAAAAGACTTTGAATGTGTTGTTGTTCTGTCAAACCAGTTTTATTCAGGTAGGTGTGGTGGTATCGTAAAAGTGTGAGGTGATGGACAACTGTTTAGGAAAAGGCAGGAGAGGGATAGAAACCATAGCTTGTCTCTCTTCCTCTTCATCAGCTGTGGGCAAAATGCCCCTGACAAAGTGACTAAGCCACAGCTGCTTCATGGTCATCAGAAGTAGACTGATTGTGGACTGTTCCAGCTGTGTGAATGTGTGCAGGGACATGACACAAAAGTCTTACCAGGGTAGATAGATTTGAACTAAATATATATACCTGAAATGTATAATTGTATTGAGCACAGCATGCTCTTTTTTTTTATTTTTATTTTTTTAAGATTAAAAAGTTAATTTATCAGTGAGAATGTTAACAGTCAGTCATGGGGTGAGCGTTAAAGACCAACTTCACGTTGTCACATGTTCATGTTCACATGTGATGATTGCTCTGTTTTGTTCTGCTCAGTGGCCAACAGCCACCAGACTGGTTGTACTGGGCAGCTTCAAGAAGTGACTGTCAGTGTGAACAGGGCGTTCCTGACAAAGACCGTGAAACTTCCTTAGATGAATAAAGGATTTAAAAAGATGCTGAATATGGCATAACTGTCTTCCTTGTTTTAACCAAAGTGTCAGCTTCATGTGAGTTGGCTGTTTGAAATCAGAGAAGCTGTGGTTTTTGTAAAATATATCCCGGTGAGACAGATGTAGCCCAATGGAAGACTGGATCAGAAGAAGCCACGAGAGCCTAAAAACCACTGTGCTGACAAAAGATCTTGACTCTGTCTATTACAGAAGCCCAGGCTTGTCTACACACATCATGTCCCAGCAGCGTGCAAGTGTTATTCCACTGCTTTGTGTCATTTTGCTGTGCTGTTGCCACTTTGATGGTTTGATTAAGAGTAGCCTAATATTAGAACAAGTTTGAACAGATATTCTAGACATTGAGGTTGGACCTGGACATTTCTTAAAACTCTAAAGGAAAAATCTTTCAACAACTATTATGGTATTAAAACAAAGTGTCATATTTGAGAGTTATGGCTTTATCTCGATCTCTTGCGATGACAGTCTTGTGAGAAAACAAGGGCAGGGATGGTATTTGTTAGGGTGGCGTTGTTACGTTATTTAATGACCCTCCCTCTCCCTCCCATCATATTGGGCGTTGCCTAGCTGACTATAAATGCTTGAATAAACTTTCAGTGAGCCCCTGCTCTCCTCACTAAATCTCAAACTACACTTCTTGCCTCTTTGTGTCCTGGTAAGTTTATTATGATTATTTTATCACTTACTCCTCTGTTCTCTCTGATGTCTCGCGTTCTTTTCTAAGTTTCGTGACTCACGCGTGAGTTTAGAAAACTGATCATTTATTATGACAGTTGAAGATTATTCATCTCAGTTGCTGTATGTAGCTTGATACATGTAGGCTACATGCAAAAGCTGATTTTTTTTCCCACAGTTAAGGTTTATATAGGCTATACAGTATATAGTATGATATTCCACATGTTTTCTTGGGTGGGCTTGGGCGTTGTTGGCGCATTACGCAGGACATTCCACTTTTGGTCGTCTGTTTGTTATCTTTCCGTTAAGTTATTTCACTCTTCTTTGTCTTTCATTCCTGTATGCATAGTTTTTGGAAACTCAACCAGAAAAGGGTAAATGGAAGGGGAAGGCAGTGGGGAAGGGAGAGTGGGAGCCTTGAGATAAGGATTTTAGTTCATGTGCCAGAAAATGATGTCTAGCAGCCGAAGAATTTGCTTTGAGTACCAGTAAAACACCCACACCCTCACTTAACAAGCTGTTAGTTTTGGATGAAGTAGCAACACCACAGTGTAGAAATACTCTGTTACAAATCCTGTATTTTACTTTAGTAAAAGTACAAAAGTATTAGCATCAGAATATACTTAAAGTACAAAAAGTAAAAGTACTCATTATGCAGAATGGCCCATTTCAGAATAATGTATATTATTGAATTATAATTATTCATGTCTTATCTTTATCCATTATAATACATCCTAATGCATTTATTGATTATATTTTATATTATTAATCCGAATCTGCAAAGTAATTAAATCAAATGTAGTGGAGTAAGAAGTACAACATTTCCCTCTGAACTGTAGTGGAGTAGAAGAATAAAGTAGCATAAATTGGAAACGCGCAAGTAAAGTTCAGTTACCTCAAAATTGTAGGTAATTGAGTAAACATACTACATAGTTCATTTCCACCAGCCTTATCCTCTACTGAAGTTAATGTGGCAATGCCCCAATGTCAATCGTCCATTAAAGGTTTTGCAGAAGTACAAGGTAAAAAGTTATAGAAAGTTCCATTTAGTTCATTCACATGCTAATATATAAAATAGGCTGTTTTATTGTTGTAAGTGGTCCAGGGGCAGATAGAGGTCTAAGCCTATTTTATATATTTGGTAGTTGAAACTATACCTGATGCTTATCTGTATTCACAATATTAACCTGCACAGTAACTTATAACAGCTGTCCAATAAGTGTAGTGAAGAAGTAAGTATTAGTAAGTATTATAAAGTATATTTCCTGTGAAATGTATACCCTTATTCCCTATCCTTTCAGTACCCGCTTCTGCAGCCATGACTGAGTTGGAGACTTGCATGGAGACCCTGATCAAGCTGTTCCATCGCTATGCCGATGAAGACGGTGATGGAAAGACCTTAAGCAAGAAGGAACTGAAAAAACTAGTTGAGACTGAGTTGCCCACCTTCCTGAAAGTAAGAATCTTCTATCAAATCTAATCCTAAGTATAGATTATGTACATATGCATGTAACTTATTGCTCTTAACTTTAACTTTGCACCCTGAACTTGTCTCTCTTTCTAATGCTCTTTCAGTCCCAGAAGAACCCCAAAACTGTGGACTGTTTCATGAAAGATTTGGACCAAAACAAAGATGATAAGTTGGACTTTGAAGAATTTCTTCCCCTTGTCGCCGGCCTCTCATTGGCCTGTGAGAAGTGTTACATGCTCTGTCAGAAGAAGGGCAAGAAGTGATGGGCAAATATTAGGGAAAATAACAACGTTACTTTTGTTAGAGTAAGAGATTTTTGTTGCACAAGTGTGTGTCAGATTCACAAGTAAAAACTACCTTTGACAAGATTTCACCTTCTGTTTGTCTGATTATTGGGTACAAAATACTTTTTTTTTCATTCTTGAGGAAGCTTTCTTCTGGTTGCATATTGTTTTAGACACTCTGGGCCATCTATTTCTTGAACGCATGGAACCATTGTAGTCAAGAAGAGTCCTGCCAATGCCAGAAAAATACCTCAGAAAGTACAGAGAATATTGAGTTCACATCTGAAACACATCGGATCACCCATAAATACTCCTTGACTGTTTAATTGAGGCAGCAGTTTTTATACAGTATGTAAATAGTTCAATATGGGAATGTGCTGACCAGATGAGGCCTGAACTTGGGTGCAGCACACATGCCTGTATGTCATGAGTTCATGAGTTAGGGGTTAGGGTTATGCCAAATAAACGCTTATGAGTGCTTACAAAGATTTGGTGGGGTTTGAAGGTTTATGGATTTTGGAGATGGTGGTGTTTCTGTCTGTGACTCCTGTAATTTATCATATTGCTTTTTTAGCAGCATTGATTTTCTCCAATAAGTAGTGATTGCCATAAGTTCAGCAAGTCATTTCTCTGGGATTTTGGAAATGAAGAGTGTTTGGATGCAACAATAAGATGTTTAGACTTTCAGCATCAATTAAGTAGTTAGACCTAAATGTGCTTAAAATGTACCTTTTTTGGGGAGGGGGTGGTCACAGCAACATGTCAGCCTGAACACGGAGATAACATAGAAAATTGGAGGATTGGTCCTTTAAGCAGGAGGTCATGTATTGTCTTTAATTCACCACTAGATGTCACAAAACTCTTAAAAACCATTTAGACAGTCTAGCAGTTCACCCAGGATTCCACTTTCTTGAGTGAGAAAAGTGAAAGTGACATTGTTTTATGAAAATAAATATTGCTGGTTTCAGTGAGAGTGTGCTAGGCCAGATTTTAACATTACAAAGTGTACACTGCTTTTTATGTCCCGACAAAGTAGATCAGTTGAATGGAGGTTATACGTGAAAAATACTGTGTTAAAGAATGTGGTGTGGTGCAGATGTAGTGGTGTTAGTGTCCACCAAGACAAAAGATGGTGCAGGAGCCGTGATGACCACATTACTGCTGTGCAACTGACCGGCCAGACAGAGCAGCCAGTTGCATATGCATTTTAAGTTTAATAGTTTGAGAGAATTTAACTGAATGTTTGTATTTTCTGAGATTACAATTTTCCCCACTCCCTTGTATGACTTAGGGGTATATTTACTTGCAAAATATCCATTACACTGAACATGACTATAGGAATACCTGTTAGGCTACTTCCTTTCTGTTTTTGCATACCAAAAAGCAGAGAAACCTGTAGCCCACTTTTTTGCTGTTGTTTTTTTTCCACTTGGACAGGTAGTGGCTTACCTTTTTTGTTTTTCTGGTGGATTATATTGATTGTGAAGAGAACATAGTCACAGCAGCATGCAGTTGTTAGATTACATAAAATAATGTATTATATATCATGTGTCTTTAAAGCATTTACTTCCAAGACTACGTGGTTAAACAAATATTAAGAAGGGAGTTCAAATCTACTTCTATTTAAACAGTAACTTTTTCTAATACAGTATTCATGTTCATGGTGCAGACTTACCACTGCAGAGGTACAGAACCTCTCCAGCAATGAAACTGTAACTCATACCTCGGCCAGCAGAGTGTGGAAAGATGAACTTTTGTAATTAACACCACACGATCCTTCGTCTCAATTTTCTTTTCCTCCCCTGCAAGGAGAATCTGATCGTATTCAATAAGTGAAAGTAATATGGCCAAAGTGAAGCGAGGCTGGCGCTGAACAGTTTGAACTAAAAGGAACTTGGCAGGAGGCAGGAAGAAAATGCTGCCTTTCTGCTGCCTTGGAACAGACGAGTGGAAAATGGAGGTTGATAACAGTTACATAACAGCTGAGCAGGATGAATGGGAGTGAACTGCGTCAGAATCAAACATATTCAAACTGTCAAAACACACACTGGCGTACTTTGAGACTCATATTCAGCAGACTTGTAACTGTTGCTGATTTTATTTAGTTCAGTTTAGTTTAAAGTTAAATTAAAGCTTTTAACTTTTTGAGTAGCACAAAGTATTGTTTTTTCACTGCCCATATTCACAAAACTTCTTAAGCGTTGCAAATGGAAATTTAAATATAGGCCTATTCATATAGAACATTAGCAAAACCCTAGGGCAAAGAGAACTGAACAGACGTGCATGCACATACACACACACACACACAGCTATGACTTAAACTAACCATTTTGGGCAGAAACCTACTCACTGTAATTTTCCATTCACTCTGACATATTTTCTCTCCTCAATGAAGAAACGGATTACCTCGCCTTCGATGATCTACTCTGTTCACCAACGCGCACACACACACACACACACACACACACACACACACACATACACACACACGCAATGTCAACAAGTGCATTTGCTCTATACAACACAAATAAAAACATTGTCTTTAGTTAACGTGGTCTTGAGTGTTTCACAGTTGTGAGACAGAACTGGTGAAGTCCGGGTGGAGTGGGGCACATTTTCTGTGCATGAGTCACTGTGGGGTGTGTGTGTGTGTGTGTGTGTGTGTGTGTGTTTCAGACAGCGTGTGTCAACTCTTTAAGAGGAGGCTTTCCCCTCTCTCTGACAACTGTTTGACCTGGGACAGCTGGTGACACAGACGTGCTCTCTTTTGTCTTGGGGAACGTGAACAAGGTGAGTACTGATGAAAAGCAAGATGTCAGGGAAGGGAGTTTTGTGGAAAGAAAGAAAATAGCAGCATTTAATTCAGATGCTGAGCATGAGAGATACAATGGAAATGCCAGAATGTTGTCTGTAAACTGCTATTATTATTAATTAAAACTGACAGTAATTTGGTGTTTATTTAAGTTTTATTCAGTGCTGCTGTAAACACAAGTAGCTCTGAGCATTTGTCAACCTCTGACTTACATATGTCTATAAATGACTACTATCAAGACTCTTCAGGTTTGACAATACAGAGTCTGCAAAAGTAATTTCAGAAGGTATTTTATGTTCATCCAGTATGTTTTAAAGGCATTTTCTCCTGCCTGTCTGTTATTTACTCCCAAGCAATATCAATCTTTTTTTCCAGCTACAGCCATGGCTCGTCTGGAACAGGTCATCACAAACATTGTGGATATATTTCTGGAGTATGCTGATGATGAAGGCAAGAAACACCAGCTAAACAAAGAGGAGTTCAAGAAGGTGTTGCAGCAAGAAATACAAAGCCCTGAGTTAAAAGTAAGAGACACACTCAAAACACTCACTTTACATGATGTGCAAATCTGTTCATAAATAGAATGACATTATCCTGCTTCTTGCATGCCATTCAGGTGTGCTTCTGTGCATTTCATGCTGTTATTTAACTGTAAGGATGTATTCTCCAGGATAAAATCAATGCAGATGACATTGAGGAAGCCTTAGAGATGATGGATAAAAACCACGATGGCGAGGTCAACTTCCGAGAGTTTTGCCGGTGTGTGTGTGTCCTGGCCAAATGCTACTACCAGAAGAAGACAGGCAAGGGTGGTAAGAGGGGCAAGGGCAAAGGACAAGAAGGTGAACAAGAAGACTGAAGATCAACTACAAACCCTTAAAATGTTTGCACCATAATGTATTTCAAATATTTTATACATATGGCATATACATATGTGACACTGCCGACCCTGAAAACAGATGCAGCTGGTATTAGACCATTTGCACATCCACATGAAACTCAAGCCTGTTATTTGTGTTCTAAAGCTGCATGCAAAAAAAGTGCGATATTCATTGTCGTCGTATCTCTGTAAACTGTTTTTCAAAAAACATTCCTTTCAATACTTCTTGAAAATAATTAAAAAACTATGAAATTTGATTTGCTGTGGGCCTCCTCATCCGTTTATGGCAATCACTGCATGTGTGGATCTGGTGTCATTGCTGTGGAAGGAAACAATCACGGGCTCATAAAACATTCAACAGACATCACTTGCTATGTTCTCCAGTGCACATATCACTGTCAGTGCTTCCTCAATAGAAATGTCTGCACTATTCTTTCTAATAATATCTGTCCCCTACAGGTTAAAACTCTGAATGATATCAAATCTTTTTCGTGTCATAAAAATCATTGAAAATATCAATCTCTCTGCCTTTTCTGTCTTTCTCTCTTTCAATTTATTTGTGTCAAATCACATTTGTGCGTAAATGTGTCAGTGCCTCAGCCATGATCAAGAAACATATGAATTAAACCACATATTTATATCCTTGTCTCTTAGAAAAAAATCACTCTTTTAAAAATGATGAAATTCTCAACCCCTCAATGCACAGTGGAATTATAGCTTATCTATATCTATTATCTATAAATAAAACACGTGGGGCACTCTGTGATAGAATTGTTTTGTTGTTGCCCAAAAATCTCAATAATCAGAAGTTTGAATAGTACATTTGCTCTGCTCAGGAAAATGTATAGGTGCAAACTATGGGAATGTGTTCTTTTAATATCAGTTTATATTCGACTTTGCATCCTTTCAAGTGGATTTTCATCCTCTCCACAAAGTGTTAACTCACTCACATTCCAGCCTGTCTAGAAATAAACATACATTTCTATTTGTTCTCGTTTGCTATGCCTCCCTGTGAGGTACTTGTGATTGGCTGAGCGACCTGTCTGTCCACAAAAAATGTGCCAGGCAGTGATACTGTATAAAGAAATGTGAAAAGCCAACAGCCTAAAGCAGCACAGATAACAACAGGATTTAAGTTTAATATTGAATTTGTTTCAAGATTGACTTCATAGTACACCACCTGTTTCTTTATGTGATTAGGCACCAAAAGGATGGATGTCTGCATGGCTGACAACAAAGTGCTGTTTTTTTTTCTTATTTAATTTCTAGAGGTGTCTTTTGTGAGTACTTAATTGTGGCAAAAGTAAATCCAAAAGTCTAGTATCTATTCTATCAACCTAAAGTCAAATGTTTTAGTTATATAATTGAGAGGTAGTGTACATGTTCTCACTTCTAAGAATATATTCTATTCTATTCTAAACCTGCGTACAAAAGTTTGTGTTTGTGAATTCTGTTGTGAATAGTCACAGAATCTAATTTAACACTGGAGGAAATTCAGTGATTCAGTGATGTTATATTTTTCTGGAGAAGGACCGTTGAATCGCTTCCACTTTGTGCCCTTACCACCTCCTAAATCAGAATCGCACCCATTGATCACCCATGTAGATATTACAGTATAATTGCATTATCCCTACTGGCTGCCAGGTGGAGTGAGTGTATCAAAATACTGTATGTCTTCGAAAGAGGTGAGCATCTGCCAGCACACTTTTGGCCTTCTAAGCATGTACATGCTGCCTCATGTTCTGTAAGTGAGTGAGATACAGAATATGTCTCCTTGTGTGAGGCTATGAATTGTGTAAGCATAAATGAACCCTAATCCCTCTTTTTTAGAGGGACATATAATGAGTCCTAAAATACAGAGGAGTGTATTCATGTTTCAGCACAGTATGCTTTAACACGGTATGTCTCTTGTAAAACCTAAGGCTTTTGAAGTATTCTTTATGGAAGCCCATTTCCGCCAGTAAAAGAAAAAAATAGATGAAAGGTTAGTCACGATTAAAAAAAATGCAAACCCAATGGACACTATCAAAGAGTTAACTGACTAATGTATGGGTAAAAATGAATATAAAATTATTCTACAATAATGCACAACTCTAACTCTTCTGTGTATGCCTCTTTTTTATGGTTGTGTAGAATTTTAAGTCCTCCTGTGTTTTGTTAACAATAATCATGAGGCAATAATTCCACTGTGCATTGAGGGTTTGAGAACTTCATCATGTTTTAAAAGAGATTGTTTCTGATAGAACAGGAGACAAAAACTTGGGTTTGATGCACACCTTTCTTTTGGTTTACAGACATGATGACTGAGCCTTTGTCCAACACTGCGTTCTGACTGGAGTGAGCTCACGGATATCAGACCAGGTGCATTCTGTTTATTCAGCCTGAACTGGCTGACAGGGTCATAAAACCGGTGCTTTCAAAGTAATTGATGCAAATAGGCGGTTTCATACAAATAGATGGGAAGAGAGAGAGATAAAGCAAATACTACCACACATGCAGTGACTGAGGGGAAAGCCTCTTTTTATAAGCGTTTTTAATTTGTTTCGATAATTTGTATGATATTTCTAACGTGGACTGGTCTGTGGTTTCTGCCTTGTCATATGTACTTTTCTCACCGATGCTGCTTAACTTAATCATTAATGTCAATTACTTTATGTTGTTGTCTTCTTGTCAAATGAACAATATATGAAAACTGAGTAAATTCCACATGCAAAATCAGCTTGATTACAACTATTAAATATTTTAAAATTCACAAAGAAATGACTTATTATTGGACTTTTGTATTGGATTGCTTTACATTGTGTAAAGTGTTGCTTTTACTGTTTCTGTATAGTTTATAGCCTAATGTTTGGCGCTACAGCCAATTTGATTTGATTATGTTTGTCTCCTTGTAATGAAAGATTTTTTTTTGTTGAGAGTGCTTCTGAATATATCATATGGACTGAAACACCTGACTAATAATAACATAGTTGTGTGTCACACTGGTGGATAGTTTTCTCATGCTGGCAGATACTAATCCCTGAGCTATCTTTCAGATCCACCTGAGGTCCCTACCTGGCTGAGAGCTGAGTCTCCACAGCTGCCTACAATCAGCACTCACCCGGCCCTGCTCAATCAGCTTGTCAGCCTGTGGGAGTACATCAGGCTCTTCTCGAAGGGTTGCACACCGTTCTGCCTTAGTGCAAGTGTTTTGCTATATTTTTTGGTTCCTGCCTGCTACTGACCAAACAAGCTTTGAAGAGATACTGCCTTGTCTCCTGTCTGTTTCTGCACTTGGGTCCTCATTCTCTGCCACCGTTACAGTTGTGTGTGTAAAGTTCTGATGTAAACTTATTAAAACCACAGTTTACAGTGTTACTACTCCAAAGACAGTGGCTTGTCCAGACTTTTTTGACTGGGGTGACCCCAAGTGGGGCACTGACTTATGCAGGTATGAAGTACGAATGAACACACACACCGGAATAGCATACTAACATTACAGTATCTTACAGTTTCTTACATTCCTGTGTTTAAATGTTTTATTTAAAAGATAAATAGACCTTCCAATCACAACATAACATAGTGGCACCATACAAATATACTATAAAACTTTCATACTTTATTTAAGCCCTCATAAATTGGCTTCCTTGAAACTGTACCCCCAATTGTAGGTTACATAGAAAAGAAAACAAGGCACATTCAAAAAATACTTGTCAAACAAGCTGGTTTGAACTAAGGTCCTGCCTCTATCCGGGCAGATAGCCAATTACAGTTTAGGATAATGGGGTGGCATCTGGGGTGGCCAATCAGATTTCAGGGGTGGCCTGTGCCACTCCCTGGACACGCCCCTGTCTAAAGATAGATTTTGGGTGGAGTCTTGCTAAGAGAGATGAAAGGATCAATCATTTTTAATCTGTGTGTTTAATACAGACACAGTTGCATGACATATTCTAGCATAGCACGAAGACTGAAGGCAGGGCAAAGATAGAAAATAGCAAATTTCCCAAAATGTTGGAAATGCATGCTCAATAATGTTTTGATGATGATTTACAAAGGATCAAAACCTTACTGAATAATATGTCTTTGTGGAGTAGGTGTGACTGTGAGTGTGAATCTTTGTCTTTCTCAATGTGTCAGCCCTGTCATTGACTGGTGACCAGTCCAGGGTACCCTGCCTCTCACCCAGTGTCAGCCCAATGACAATGCGACCCCCTGAGGATAGGCGGTATAGATAATGGAAGGATGAGTCCTTAGACAACAAGTAACATTGTGCAGTCCTTTTCATTGACTTAGATTTTGATGCTGTGGATCGTACAAACAGGAAAACTATCAGGCAGATCTCTGTGCGTGCAGGCAGCACGTGGGATAAGTTTGCCTCGAAGGCTTTCTGTCAGAAAGACTTTCTGTCAGACAGACTTTCTGTTAGAAAGGCTTTCTGCAAAAAAGCTTTAAGGCTTCTGGCAGAAAGCCTTTCTAACATGTGGTTAACGTTCTAAACAGTCACAGTTTGGTTAGGTTTAGGGACCAAAACTACTTGGTTAGGTTTGTGAAAAGATCATGGTTTGGGTTAAAATAATAAGTTAAGTTTCACGTGGGACTCAAACAGCAGTCTACTGAGTGAAAGTCCAGTGTTGTATGCAGACAGAAGGTATCACTTCTAGCTCCACTGGTGTATTCAAGGGCGTGCCCCAGGGATCGGATCCTGGGACCACTACTATTCATTATATATGTAATATAATAGTCTCAATCAAAATGCTTCCAATGTAAATTTACACTTTTATACCGATGATATGGTGATGTACTGTTCTGCGTTTACACCAAACCAGGCTCTTTGTCAGCTACAACTTGCCTTTAATATTGTACAATGTACCCTGTGTGATTTAAAACCTGTTTTGAATGCTGGCAAAACAAAACGCATTATGTTTTCAAATGCAAACTCAAAGCCACTGAACCGTCCACTTTTCAGGGCTCTGAGGCTCTGAGTCTGTATCTCAATACAAGTATCTTGGAATTATAATTGATTATTCTCACATTCAGCAACTGTTGAAAAAACTGAAGTTGAAATTGGGTTTTTATTTTAGAAATGTTTTAAGTCTTGCTTTTCCTTTGAGGCCAAAAAGAGACTTGTTGCTGCCAACTTTAAGTCTGTGCTACACTATGGCGAGTGCATTCTAACAGATGCACACTCTGCGATTATAATTGAGAGCAACCAGTCTGTAATATTTGAGCCTCCACAACACACTCTTATAGAAAAATAGAGATTTTTAATCTCAATGAGTCTTTTACTCCTGGTTAAATAAAAAATAAAACTCATCTGTTCATCAGGCTAAAATCAATGCAGCTGACTTTGACAAGGCTATGGGGAGGCTGGATAGAAACCGTGATGGAGAGATAAACTTCAGAGAGTTTTCTACGTGTGTGGGTTTCATGGCCAAATGCTACTACCACAAGAAGGCCGGCAAGGGCAAAGAATGTGAAGACTAAACAGAAGATTGATGATAAAATCTTTGAAGAATTACCGTCATAATATATAAAACATGTACTAATAGCATATGTGACACAGCCTACACTGAAAACAGAAGCTACAGGATGTGACTTTCATTGTCTGTCTGAAAACTGGTTTTCAAGGTAGTGTCCCTTCAATACTGGCTGAGAATAAATAAAAATTATGTCCAAATTAATGTGGGCTTCTTCATCTGTTTGTGGCAACCACTTTAAGGTTCAATGTCACTGCTGTGGATGGAAACAAGCATGGACTCTTATTGATGGAAGTCCACCACAGGTTAAAGCTTTGGCTCACATCATATATCAAACTTTTGGCATCAATTATTCCCCATTAAGTGTCATCACAACTCCTTGTCTAACTCACACTTTCTCTTTTAGTTTTTATCTCTTTCTGTGAAACCATTTATCGTGGCCTATTTGCATCTATTTGTTTGAAAGCACCGTCTTTATGAACCTGTCAGCTGCAGTTCAAGCTGAGTAAACAGAATGCTCCTGCTCTGAAGCATGTGAGCTCTCTCCAGTCAGAATTTGGTATTATGTAAATGGTTCAACCATCATGTATGTGAATTAAAGCAAAGGTATGAAGTAAACTCAGCCAGAAAAGAACAAAAGAAAGAGGAAAGAGTCAGAGTTTGCCATATTCGCAGAGAAATGTTAAGTCATCCATACATTCACAATAAACTCTTTGATAGAGTCAGTTGGTTTAGCTGTTGGCCACTGATCCCTTCAAAGGTTTCAATAGCACGCCTTGAAGACAATAGAAGAAGCTTACTTTATTGACAATTTACAGAAGGCAATTGAAATTATTTTTTTTCACATATCCCTCCACCCACCCTTCAGTCACCAGCTCAAAGCTGGAATATACCCTCTTTTCGGTGCTGGGGATCGACCAGCGACCTTTCGGTTACTGGCCGGCCTGCTCAGGGGAGAAATGTTAGGTTCAAACAACGGGAATGTGTCCATACCACTTCTGTTGACATAAAATTTTCCTTAAAATTAATTTTATATTACACTTTGCGTGGATTCAAGTGGATTTTCATTCACTCCAGCAGTCTAAAGTGAAGTAAGGTGAAGGTGAAACATAAGGAAGTGAATATTTTCTAGAAATAATGATACACTGATTAACCTGTTTGCGTGAGAAAGCTGTACAATTAAAACAGGTTGTGCAGCTTTGTATGTTAGTGCCTGGTGGGAAAATAGAAGTGAACATCATCTTTTATTCTCTCTTACTGTAAGTGACAGTTTAAATTTACTCTTTGGGCCTTTATGGCATGAAACCTCCAGATACAACAAGAACATATTTCTGTGTGAATCCATTATAACACTGAAGTTAATAAGTGGTCTGCAAGGGGCCCAAATTACTGGCTGCGGAAGCAAGTTATTCCAAAAGTAGTGTAAGCATAAATTAACCCTAATGCCTATTCTACTCCACACTCCACAAGACATATAATTAATCCTGAAGACCAGAAGACACTACACACAAGTAAATGAATCGAATGCACATTTTAGTGCAATACATCTCTATGTCACTTGTAAACTTCCCCCTGCTTCCTAGAACAAACTAAAACATGTCTTCGAGATATGTCTGTATTGATGAAATCATAGATTAAAATGTATGTTGATCTTCTCCTCTGACTCTTGGTAAGACTCTTTCCAAAATCTATCTTCAGAGTATGTAGTAACACTGCAGACTGTGGTTGTAAAATGTTTATAATATCTCAGAGAACAGATACAGATTCAGTTTGCCTAATTCAGTTGAGCAATTATTCCTGTCACAACAGTCTTCCACAGAGGGATCACCTGATCACACCTCAGACAGGCAATTAGAAGGAAACAGCCTATTCAGGAGGCAAGACGCTATGTAGGTGGTTCCTTTGTTCTTTATTTTGATTGACATGTCAAATGTGAATTTCTAAGTTAAACTAAACCGAAATAAAGTGGAAAAAGGGTGAAGAAAGACAGCGAGGGACATAGTAGGCAGCACATAAAAGAAACCACACATCGCCCATGCCTCATGACTGTGCCAAATCTCATTTACAAACATGAGTTTATCCCTATAAATCTTAACATCATACATTATTATAGGAAGGTCAGAAACAGTCAAATCGCAACAGAAGCCTCACATGTTCAGTAGAATGCTGTTGCAACGTCCTCCAAAGCAACGAAATGTCTATAGGGCAGATAGATATCCATTTGTTATTAACATCCATAAGCAGGCAACGAGTTTTGGAACAATTGAAAGCTCCTAAAACACTCAACACATACAGCCAGAACAGAGCGCTGGCAGCAGATGTTACTTTTTATGAATGGTGCTTTGTTGGAGTTGCACATGTAAAAAGAAGAGTAGTATTTAATAATATACTGCAAATAGTTCAATTGCTAACCATTTGTTTTACAAGAGTATTGTCAACAAAAACTTCAGCTTAAGCAGCAATAATACAAACTGACAAAGTACAGAAACAATGGAAACCAGAGCCAATAAAGCACAAAGAAAAAAACAGAGAAAAGGAGAGAGTCATACACTGAGCAAACTCAGATTCCATTGTGTTGCACTCTGTCGGTCTCATGTTCATGCTGTCCAATGGTAACTCATTGTAAACCAAGCTGCGTGATAGCAGAAGCATTATTTTTTTGCTAAAACCACACAACTGCCAAGAGATCTAAGTTCCAATTTTAATCTATCATTCCTTTCCAGGGATGCATTCTGCCAAACCATAGC
The DNA here is from genome assembly GCA_002120245.1 of Maccullochella peelii. Lineage (NCBI taxonomy): Eukaryota > Metazoa > Chordata > Actinopteri > Centrarchiformes > Percichthyidae > Maccullochella > Maccullochella peelii. Next base: position 4,697 of record LKNJ01001791.1, on the reverse strand, counting down.
TCATAAACTACAATGAACTCGACAGGGTTGTGACACACTCTTATGCAAGTGGAGCAGCGTAACGGCTCCAGGCATTTTCTGATCAAGCTTTATTCAAGAAATCAGGAAGTGAATGATTTTTTCATGTAACACTGCATTTTCTGTGCATGTTTACGCAAAAGAGCACTGAACAGACAAACTTTTACCAAAAGATGAAAAGAAGACAGGGGGAAAAACAAGCGGAAGTTATAGTCTCTTTCTTTCTTTTTTCTTTGTCATCTTTCTTTATTTACTGCAACCGAAACCGGTGCTTTACAATGTAATTTAGCTTCTTCCTCGGCAATCCTCTCCTCGAGGAAAACAAACACACGCACACAATCAACCACTGTAGTGGAAAGTTTTGGTGTTGTTACCATGGGAGAGGCAGAGAGTACAGTAGAGGGCACACAACAGCATCCTGTTTTGCCAAAAACACTACCAGTAGTTGCTTCAGGCAGGCAGGCAGGCAGGCAGACAGACAGACAGACAGACAGACAGACATGGCTAAAAAACATCAAATCAGGATCTACTTCACAAAAGTCAGACAGATAATGTAATAATCCTGGTGCTTTCCTTCAAATCTTTTCTCCCATCAAACTAATTTTACAACAGATGGCAAAGTAGATGAAACTTGTACTGCATTTTGTGTCAGGGCTCTTTGCTATTCAAAACTTAACTGACTGTAGTAGCACAGTTATGACACAATTTGGTTGAGTATCATTCCGAAATTAGGTTTAGTAAATGTTTGAGACTTTGCCCCGCCCTTCTAATTAACTGGATAATCCACAAGGACTCTACCACAAGCAGCTGCGCTGCACCATGGGAACTCACAAAACACAACTTCTATGTAGATCATTCTACCATGCAGTCTAACTACACGGTCCCTAGTGTGTTTGAATCTGTGGAAAAATCCTGACTGGGAAAAGTCCAATTATCCTAATAGTTCTGAAACCATTCTACTGTTTTTAATGGCTGATGTACTAAGCGGATCATTTTCAGTAGATGTTGGTGTGTTTGTGGAAGGAGGACAGTATCATCTGTGCATAATGGTTTGTTTAAGGGCGCATTTGGTATTTGGCATTTGGCAAACATTCGCCACAGTGAGTCATAGTGTCTCATGACCACGCCTTTCCTCTGTTTGTGTTTTCTTCCCACTGTCTGTAATGGTCTCTCTGTCTCTCATTAATACCAACCCCTCACTCTTAACATCAGATGTTTCAGCACACAGCCATCAGATTATGATATTAGCAACAAACCACAGTTGCAACAACTTGTCTGTGCGTGCAAAGACAAGTTGTTGCTTGATGTTGTTATTCTCACTAAAAATGCAAAAGCCTGGAGGCTACAGTCTCTTGTACTTGTTGCTTTCTTCATAATAGTTTGTATTCTTTCCTTGGACACAATGCTGTATACAAAGCCTGTATTAAAAGCCATGGAGACGCAAAGTTGGGCTGACATGGAGTAGGACAACAGATTATATGAGTCATGCAAAAAGACATACAGATTTGCCATTACATGTTGCTGTGGTAACTCAGCAAAGCTTACTGTTTGGTGTAATGTTAGTCAGACAAAATGCTGCCAGAGTTTGCTGGCAGTGTTGAAAGTAATACCCTGTTCTTTTACTTGTAGCAATTCTACAATAGAAAAATACCCCATAATATGTAAAAATGACTTGCAGCATGAGTTTATTTATTAAAAGTAAAAGTACTCCATTACAATGGTTCCATTTATTGTTTAATTATTGACATATACATGTGTTAGGGTATTGCATGAAGGTCTTTCAAATTGTTAGAAATTAATGAAGTGACTTTTGACTTGAAAATATACACAGGGATTATAATCACAACAATCAACACATACAGCAACTGAAATAGATCTAAATCAAATAGGAAAAAGAAAAGAAATTGACAAATGAATAACCTAGTCAGGGTTATTGCAGTAATTTGTTATAAACCTATGATCCACCCTTAAAGGCCATCTGTGTTAGTTTGACTAATGAGAATGACTCTTAAACTTACAGTCACCATTTACTCTGTAATAAGTAAAGAAAACATTTTTTTCATATATCCGGAGGATTTGATGTTACCTTACCTTGTGAACTAAAATGAGATTATAGTGACCACCAATACTTACTACATGGCATGCAATCATTAACATGCTTATACGCAAATATGACTTGTAGCTTTCCCACTCTGATATGACTGGTATTAAAAGGGGTTTATGTGAAAGGGAAAGCAAGAAAGAGTACAGTCCAGTGTTGCCAGTTTGCCATTTTGTAAGTTTTTCTGGAGAGAAGAAAGAAAGAAAAAAAGAAAAGACAGAAAGAGGAGTGGTGCTTGAAAATAGGGTGTGTCAACCTCTATTTAAAAAGGTTCGTGTCCATGCTCTCTTCACAAATCTCTCTCTTCCACCCTCTTGACCTACACACGTTTTCATACAACTCTGGTAAGTGGAAATATGTTTTAAAAATCCTTTTTAAAATACAGAACTAACCATTTTGCATTTAGTTTATCTAAATAGTTGATAACTAATATGTTTAGTAGCATTATGTGGCATGAGATGAATGAGCTTTTGGGTGTGGCTGGTGGACTGTGTGAAGTGCAACATCTGAATAGGATTAACATGTCAGTCTATGGTAAGATTATTATAACAAATATAATTTGAATATTATAACACAGAAATCGTGACATTGGTGGGAATTCAGTAAATTAAGGCTGCTAAGGATTCCGGGGAAAAACACATGAATGAAATGAAAAGTTGTTTAAAAAGGTCTACAGGCATGCAGTGGGGTGGAAAACTGAGAGGAACTTTTTGTTAGTGAGTGAGGACAGTGTATGACGTGCCGAGCCAAAGCTTTGAGAAGAAAGGGAATGGGCAAGCAGCCAGTGCTGGAAGGCAGGTTAGCGTTTAGATGCCTTGANCAATACCATGATAGCGACAATTTTGAAATTGGTGGGAATTCAGTAAATCAAGGCTGCCAAGGATGAATGAAATGAAAACTCATTTAAAAAGGTCTACAGGCATGCAGTGGGGTGGAAAACTGAAAGGAACTTTTTGTTAGTGAGTGAGGACAGTGTATGACGTGCCGAGCCAAAGCTTTGAGAAGAAAGGGTGTGTGCAAGCAGCCAGTGCTGGAAGGCAGGTTAGCGTTTAGATGCCTTGAATTGTTTTAAGAGAACGCAGACTTTCCTCTCACATCAAACTACCAGTTTGCTTCTCTGTTGCACCACCCATACTGAATCAAGTCTCTGGTTTAAAACCAATGGTCACTAGAAATGAGGGACACAGAAAAGATGACAAGGCAACAAAAATGTGTTGGGCAGTTACATTCCTGATCTAAACGAGCTGTTCATCCAGCTCCTTCCAGTCTTTTAATTTGATATTTCACTCGAGTCCAATTCACATTTTTAAATGTCGCATGAAGCGTAACCACATCGCTGCATTACCACAGCTGTGTAAAATGAATGAATAAATCGACACTGGACTACACAGTCAACAATATTTTCTCNGCAAGCAGCCAGTGCTGGAAGGCAGGTTAGCGTTTAGATGCCTTGAATTGTTTTAAGAGAACGCAGACTTTCCTCTCACATCAAACTACCAGTTTGCTTCTCTGTTGCACCACCCATACTGAATCAAGTCTCTGGTTTAAAACCAATGGTCACTAGAAATGAGGGACACAGAAAAGATGACAAGGCAACAAAAATGTGTTGGGCAGTTACATTCCTGATCTAAACAAGCTGTTCATCCAGCTCCTTCCAGTCTTTTAATTTGATATTTCACTTGAGTCCAATTCACGTTTTTAAATGTAGCATGAAGCGTAACCACATCACTGCATTATGTAAAATAAAATAAATTAAAATAAACTCTGGACTACACAGTCAACAATATTTTCTCGTTCCAGCCACCATGTCAACGCTCCTGCAGGCGATGGCAACGCTCAAGGCTGTCTTCGACAAGTACGCTGGAAAAGAAGGAGACAAAAACACTTTGACCAAGGGAGAACTCTCTGATCTGCTCAAGAAAGAGATTTTTGTGGGGGAAGTAAGTAGAAAAAGATGTAGCACTATTGCAACAGAGAGCTGTGAATGTCTCTCTGACTTATTTTTGATGTTTTATCTACTCACAACTGCTACTGTTTTTCTTTCTAGGCTGTAAGCAAAGCTGATGTGGATGACTTCTTCAGCACGCTGGATGAAAACAAGGATGGCGTTGTTGATTTCACGGAGTATGTCACTTTAGTAGCAGCCTTCACCATGATAATCAATGAGAAATAAATACTTTGGCCACATTGCTTCAGCTCCTTTCACCTTTTTTAATTGGTACTAAATTAAAGAACTGAGTGTTCCCACTTGCACCAGTATTAGAGTCAAATCTATAAAATATACATGTCATTATGTCTAATGTTGAGGGAATTGAAATGTGCTGACTCTGCGTGTGTATCACTTGATTTTGATTGTCAGAGATGACCAATAAAGAAACAAAAATAAATGTTGTCACATGTTCTAAATGTGTTGTGTGTGTTCCTAAATGAAATACAAATATCGTGCAAACTCGGGCATCTGACCCTCTCTACTGCACATCTACCAGGCAGAAATGCCTCTAAAATCCTCTTTAAAAACATAATCTGCCTTTCACACAACGTGTCAACTAAAATGGCAGTCTCTTAGCTCATCATTCAG